>JANPWX010020199.1:2941482-2975043 GCA_024734555.1 Trochalopteron elliotii | reverse complement strand
CCACCTATTTTACCAGGCAGGAAAGAAGCAATGGAAAACCTCCTGTACAACTTCAGGAAGGGAAGGGAAAGGAAGGGAAGGGAAAAGCTATAGTAGATTTTCTTAAGTGCTTGTCCATTGCTTTTCCTAACTTCAAAGAAAAACAAAATAACAGAAAGGCATTTTTCAAGATTTTTTTTCCCTATGCACCATGAACAGCTGTTGACTGAAGTTGTACAGGAGGTTTTCCATTGCTTCTTTCCTGCCTGGTAAAATAGGTGGTGGTAGGCAGGATCAAACTATTCATTCATAGTCAGTAGGCACTACACAGGATGAGAGGTTAACCATGGGAACTGTCACTTCATTACAATGCCATATTTGAATCCACCTCAATCTTCAACTGGCTGTTGCATGAGCTGTAGAAAGTCTGACAGTGTAACAGTGGTTCAAGGCTCCTCCTCATCTTCTTGTTCATCTTCACAGTTGCTTCCACAATTTCTTCAATGCCGCTCATCCTGCCAGTCTTGGACTACCAAGACACATGGCTCTTTGTGCTCTCAGATGCAGAGACTGTCAGAAATCTGCTTCCCATGATTTCTGAAAGAGGTGCATCATGCATATGAAGTGTGTTGATGGACAGGATGCACTTGGTACTGAAAAATAATTTTTCTTTTTAATTTTTTTTTACATGGTTTCATCCTGTGTTCTAAAGTTTAGCATCTATCAGCACTTTTCCAATCCTTTCAGGCACACAAATGTGACAAGTGTTGCAGTTGTCATTTCTGAAGAAGCATGCACAGGCTGACTGGAGCCACAGTCCTTTGGGGTTGAAATTCTTTGTGGACATCAGTAAGCAGAAAGCAGACTGCTCAAGTTGCAGTAGGTGTAGACATAGCAGATAATGAGATTATTTTTCTCAGTAGGTCATTACAAACCATGGAATCATAGAATAGCTTGGGTTGAAAGGTCTTTTAAAGGTGATCTAGTCCAACCTCCCTGCAATGAGCAGGGACATCTTCAGATGCCTTATAATGCAACAGAGAATGAAATTTTAAACTGTCACCAGTCTTTATTTTCTTTGTGAGGTTTATTTCAGAGGTATAGAATTGTGAAGGTTTCGTTTGTTGCAAACCTAAAAACACTGTAGGTGAAATCATAACTGTTTGGAAATGTTCCATAGTTTGTTTCCTGCTGTTTCTTGTTCTTGCTTCTACTATAAGGAAACCAAACAGCAAACACAAGGCTGACGGTTTTTTCAACTGGGCAATCTGGCATTTTATTACATGAATCTTATGATGATTCCTTGCACTGATAATTCCTCTGAACTATCAAAGTCAATACAATTTTGTGAAAGAAAAGTCCCCTGAAGGTTACTAAATAGGAAAAAAAGACCCATGTCTGGTTAGGGAATCTCTTGAGTTGTAAATGGGAGAATTGCTGGGAGAAGTATCGTTTCTGGCCAAGTTTTTTGGTCCTTCTTGAAGGCAAGGCCATGCAAACTTTTTATGTACCCAGTAAAGTTCCTTTTAGGTTCTTGATGAGGTGATTAAATTTTTCCATCATCCTCATATTTTTCCTGGTTCATGAATTTTGTAATCTAATCCAAACCCATAATGAAAATATTGCAGCCTGTCTTTCAAATTCTCTTTCAAACCATCATTGTTTTTGTGTGAATCACTTACAAAATCTTGTGTTTTCTCTAAGGACTCCCCTACTGAATTTTACTAATTGAAATTTTACTGAATTTTACTACCCTTGATAACTTATTACAATGTACTGCAGCTCTCAGAACAGAAAATTAATCTTATAGATTAACAAGGAAATTATCTTTTCTCAACAATGAGGAAAGAATGACAAAAGGGACACTTTCAGTAAATTGATTGTATGCAATGTGCAAAAAAATTTAACCTAGCTAAATGTCAAGCTGGACTCTAGTAAGTTTTCCAACTCTAAAAAACTGGAACTAGAGCTGCATAAGTTGCATTTATCTGTATTAAATTTGTCAACTCTGTTAGTGTTTCTTAATCTTATTGTAAGGAAAAGGGGAGATATTTCAAGGAAAGACATGAACAGTCAGGACAATGATATATGCATGCATATATAGATATATATTTACATGTATTTAAGGAGGGTGTGGACTACCTGTTGCTTATATAAAATCTTCCATCACCCCTAGTATAAAAAACTGTGTGATAAGTGTGTAAAAAATGTGAATCAGCATGGTTGGATTATATAATACCCAACAGAACTGCTTGTCAGTGTCTCAGTTACATCACAGTAATGTTGAGCTGACTTCACATCAGTCTTATCTACTAAGGTTTATCCAAGTACTCTAGAGGCAACTGCTTACACTTGGACTTAGGGTAAAAGTCATGTCAGTGAAGGTTCCTCTGCTCAGAACAACCCTTTGAGGTTTTCTTGGGAGGGGGTTGTTTGTTTTATTTTCATATGAAGAAAACTACAAATAATTAGACTATTTTGGTCCATTTCAAGCCTATTTATTAACATTTTCTTTTGTGCAATTCTGATTTTACAAACTTAAATTAATTTGTTGCTTCTTTTCTGATATGTTTGCTTTAATTTTTGAGCTTTTGTTGGATCAAAATTCAATGAATGGGTATACAGAACTTGAACATCCAAGGTTTTAAATGCTGTCAAAGTTTCAACTGTGTATTAGCTCTTTGCAATACTGATAATGAGGCAGGCAATTGTTGCTAATGAAGAAAAAAACCAGAACCATAGGCTGCATCAATATACAGTATGTGGCAAAAAGCAGCTTTTTGTTGTTAAAATGTTATGTCTCTATGATTTGGGGTACTGCCTATATTCAGAAGGCCCTTGCTATTTGTACAGTACTAAACAAAATGGCTGAAGGGCTTCCAAACTGCTGTTTCTGGAGCAAAGCCTGTCAAAAACACATCCCCACTCTTTGCTGATGCTGCATAATGTGTGGAGAGGGGCAATGCCTGGCCAAGCACCTCTGCCCCTGAGGTGTGCAGACCTGGCAAACATGGACTTTGAATTCTGCTGCAAACACGGTAACACAGGGGCTGGCACTTGCCAGCAGGAGAAACCTGTGGGGATGAAAACTAACTTTTGTTTTCCTTATTGCAAACTTTGTCCAGGCAGACGTCTTCCTGCCAGCATTCCCTAAATCTTTTATGCTGTAAATACAGTCAGGAACATAAAATGGAGATTTATGTGTGCATTCTTAAAGACAGATTCTGCACATATTTTTGAAGGTGAATGAAATTAACTAGCTCAGAGTCTATCTTGGGGGTCTCCTGGGCTGGGAGGAGGATGTCACTCTAAGTTTTATGGGGTCAGATGTCTTATGTTTGACTTGATGGGGAAGATAACAACAAATCAAAGAATAAGCTGTTCTTATAATTTCCTACAACCGTGTAGTAAAGTGGCCAGAGCTGGGATCGTTTATGTATCCATATGTCGTGGTTTGACACTGGCTAGAAGCCAGGCACTCACAAAAAACCATTCACTCATTCTTCTCTGCTATAGTTGAGCAAAGGAGAGAAAAAGAAAAAAAAATCTGAAAGTCTCATGGGGTAAGAAAAGGATTAGGCAAAAGCATTCTAAGAGCAAAACAAGCTCAAAACTTAAAAGGTATAAAGAAAGAAATGTTAATATAATTCAAAGAGGATAATGAGAACTAAAATAAACCTTTAGAGCACCTTCCCTTCCTCCCCTCAAGCCCTTCCTTCCTTCCCACAAACAGTGCAGGGAAACAAAACATGGAGATTTTTTGCCAGCTTGTCACTCCTAAAAATCTTTCTTCAGTTTGCTTAGGAAGAGGAGTCTCTCCTCTTATGTTGTGGTATCTTTCTCATGGGAAACAGTTCTCAGTAACTTCTCTAATGTGGTTCTAATTTTCATGAGTAACATTCCCAGTCGACCTGCTGTAAGGTGAGTACTACCCACAGACAAAGCAGTCTTCCCACAACTGTTTGCGTGGATCATAGTTCATGGGGTAAGCTGTTCTAGTTTGGAACAAAGATCCTCTTTTTCTGTCTCTGGAAGCAAGGGTCTTCTCTGTCTCTCTGTTTGAGTTTCCCACTAGAATACAGGTTTTCAGCATCCATGTGCTCCAGCACGAACACCTTTTCTCGCGGGCTGCAAGTAGACCTCTGCATCCCCCATGCACTTCATGAATTACAGGGAAACAGTTTGTTTGCTAGATTATAAGACCTCATCATGGCTTGTAGAATAATCTCAGCTCCAACACCCAGAGCACCTCCTGCCCCTCCCTCCTTCCACTGACCTTGGTGCCGCCATGTTGTTCCCTCACGTGTCTTCACCTTTTTCTTTTCTCTGACTCAGGAGAGAATTGGTGTCTGTAGGTTTGTTTATTCTCAAGTTCTATCAATTGAAAAGTTCTTACAGGGTTTAACAGCACTGAAAGGTCGATCCTGTCCAGGCTCTGCACCAGGGAATGGCTCTCCATGCCCCTCGCTGTTGGCCACGTGGTCCCTGCCAGCCGCCACAGCGCCGGCTCCATTCAGGGCCTCTCTTCACACAGGGCATGGAAAAGGAGAAGCTGCTGCTGCTGCCCATGCCCTTCTGCCCTCAGCACAGCGAGTTAAAAGAGGCCAAGCAAGCACAAGTTCTCTGTGGGCTGTACTGAGGTAGCCCCGGCTCCATGGCCCGGTGGCCGCCCTGGGAGAAGAGGAAGGAAGATGAATTGCACGTGTTTCTTCCCTCCTTAAATGTGTCATCACAGAGGTGTTACCAACTACTTTAATTGGCTTGGCAGCATGTTTATTTTCAGAGCCAGCCCGCAATTGGCTTTGCCAGGCATGGATGAAGCTTCCCTCAGAAAAATCACTTTCATGCCTGACTTTTTCCATCCTCACCAAAAAATCAAGCCATGCAAAACCAACAAACACACCATAATACTTTCCTTCTTTTCCCTTTCTTCTAAATTCCCAGAAATCCATTTTCTCTTAAAATTTCTAGAGCTTGCCAAGAGTTCTTTCATTCTTCTCCAAAGTTCAGCATATTTTTTGACAATCTGTGCTCTTCCCACCACTTGGTTTGCTGAGCTGGGCTGTGCTTCTTCTGCCCCTCATACATCCCAGACCCCTGATAGTGTCCTTCTGCTGGTCATCTGATCCCAGGCTGGGATCATAAAAGCCCTGCGACCCCCATCCAACTGGAGCAGGAGAACGTCTGCCCACCATTGGAGAACAAGCTCCAAGGTTAGCCACAGACAGCAAAATCATGTCCTGTGTCAGTAATGCTTTAAAAAGTGGGGTTTTTCTGAGGGCACAGGAGCTGAAATGCTGTGTTTGTGGTTTGCAGAGATCCCCTTGGTTTTGTACCTGTTTGCCCTGATTTCCATCACCTGGCTGTGGGGAGGACTGCACATGGCTTACCGGCACCTCTGGATGTTAGTCTTCTTCATCATCTTCAACAGCCTCCAGGTAAGAGCCAGCATCTGGTCCTTTGGTCTTTTCGCTGACCTAGGGATGTTTTTGCCACTCACTTTTGTCATTTTGGCTTCACCAGCTGAACAATGTTCAGTAAGTAACTCACTGTCACAGTGTGGAAGTGTGTATTCTGTTTATTTCTCAAACTGACATATGGAATGCATATTAAAGCAAGGGATGCATTGCTTTTAAACAATAGCACTATAATTGCATAGATTTCACTTCATAGCTAATACACTCAGAAAGAAGATTGCTTGCTTCTGTATGCAAAGTGTTACTGAGATAATTATACCAGTAAAACTGAAGTATCTGCAGCCTTTGCAAAATCACTGAGTATTTCAATTTTCCCTATATGTTGTTGTTGTTAATAATAATAATAATAATAACAATCACACAAATATTTTAAATTCTATAGCCCTAAGACTGATATTTTTTCCATTGTAAGAAGTGAACCTCGAGACTTAGCTTTTTTCATGTAGCATATATATTGGTAAAGTGAATAACTTTTATTGAAAAAGGAAACAATTAACAACTAATTCATCATTAATAATAAAAAGTAATACCTCTTTCTAAGATTTTACCACTGGGTACTCTAGTGCATTGCATCGCATTTAACACATTACTGCATATTGCAGAATTATTTATGGAGTAAAGGTTATTATATCACAGATGGGAAAATACCTCTGATTTCTCAAAACAATGAAATTAGCTGGAGATTTTAAATTATATATCAAAATCTTTGGATCACAAGTTTGTCTGGACTCCAGCAAGCCCTTCTTATTTTTTAGAACAGAAATCTCTGTGACACCTTTTGTTTCCCAATATTAAACATTGCTAAACTCCATAAAATAAAAATTAATTAATTAAAAAGACATATTTTCACAAAATGGATTTATTTTATATTAAAAATGTGGGTATTTCCTTAGGCAGTATTAAAGTACTTTCAAAATTGCATCTCAGAAATATATTTTTTTAATTGAGGGGAAAAATGTACTTTATTCTCCCTGTAATATATTTGATTTTTCTGTACATATTGTCATTTAATTATTATATATATATTGACATATATTGGCTCTGCTTCACCAATAAATGTGGTCTTTTTTGGCTTCTTGCCTTAATGATAGTTGCTAGTATTGGGGAATAACTGTATATGTCCACAGGCCTGCAGAAGTTAATGCAGCATCTCTATTCACATTACATCAGTATTGATCTTCCACATCAGGAAGAGAAACCTGCTACTTTTGCTGTTTCTAGCCCTAGAAAACCAGTAAAACCTGAAATCCAAAATACTCTTTTTTTCTTTATTCAAAGGAGGTGAAAACATTTCAAATGTGTAGTCTCTTCCTGTTTGTTATTTTAAGTTAAAACATCCATGTCTGGAGTTCCTACTCAAACAGTAGTAAGTGGAAACTTTATTTTCAGCTATGAGGAGCTTAATAACTTACACTCCATGCTTTAAAAGTGGATTTTTATCCTTTGCTGGATTTTTGTCATGTCATGTAAAATGTAACAGTACCCACTACATTTTATAATGTTAACTAACTGCTTTTTTAAAAGTATAAAGCTACTGTATGCTTAAGTTCTAAAAATATTTCCTGGAATGCCCCCACACTTTAAATAACCATCCCGTACAGACTATTTTCCTCTTAAAGTTAGGATTTATCTAGTCAAGAAATGGAAAAACTAATGTGTGATTTAGGTGACCAGACGTGTAGCATGAAATGAAAATCAGGGAAGAAACAAGGTGAAAAGTCTGTAAATTTCCGTAATCTATGATTTTCATCAAATAATCAGCTAAAACTAACTTCAAGAAAATATCAATATGCAAAGCCTTTCTGTAAAACAAAATTGTGTATTACAAATACTGAAGAAAAATGGAGGTTTTGCTGTAGGCAGGTGTAGCTTCAGAAAGGATTTTTAGACCATGTTCCCACAGATGAGGGGATGGTCTTGGGGAGTGCACACTTCCTGCTGAGGGTCATTCTGGCCCACAGGCTATGCAGAGCCACATTTATCCAGCTCATGGACAATCATGTCCAGTGTCCTTTGAAGATTTAATCTCAGCCCATCTGTTTGTGACTGGGAAAGGAAATGGGACTTGATAGTGGTCAACACATTTTCATAATGCTAACAGTAGAAACTAGCTGTCTTTGTTGTGCATTCTGTTGGCATCTTATTCTGACGTCTTTGTCAGCTCTCAGAATTGATGATTGTTAAAACAAGGCTGTTTTTCTGCAATAAAAGGTGGGTTTACCATTTATTGGTGAGCATTTCTGTTATACAAACCCTTTTTCAGCCAGAAAGCAATTAATTTTTCATTAAGAGTTTTTTTCACCACAGAAAAGTGGAGATGAAATAGTTTACAAGAAGCAGAGGCCTGGTTCCCTGCTGCTCAGGAGCTATGGACTGTGTAAAGAAGCAAAACGTGTTCCATTAAAATGTGTTGGATATCCAAATCAATTCAACACAGGCATTTGAAAGGACAGTGAATATTATCCATTGTGTTTGTTTAGCCTTATGACATGCATTTCCCAGGAAATGCACTTGCTTGAAAAGTCATTCACTCAGTACAAATTGTTTCCAAGCACTTCCTGCAGGAAACGGTTCCCATCAGAGACAAGTTTATAGTGAGAGCTATTCTAGTGCATGGAGGGGAAAGCAACCCTTTCCCTGTAACTTCAGGAGTAAACATGCAAATGGGAGGGCTTTTTTATTTACAAAATAAAAAGTACATTTAAAAAACCATGAAAGCAAAAGAAATGTGTTTGGGATATCTGATATTTTGAAGTCCTTAGCAGTATGCAGCTAATTGTCCTACCCAGACAGCATCTGTGATGCAGAAACATACTCTATTGCTTGCTCTTGCAGGATAAGCCTTGGCTCCTCATCTTTTCCCTTGCAAAAAATAAAAAACGTTTACCTCTTTCCTTAACTGATGATTGTCATTGTGGATTTGTCCAGAATATCCATTTTTTTCTGGGGTCAGGAATGAAAGAATAAGCTGCTATCTTGAGTACTTCTCTCAAATATTTGGAATCTCACAAGCTGTTTTGCATGCACTATACCCATCTAAATGATCACCGTGTTTCTCATGAAGTTAGGGGAGTGTTTCTGGTTTTCATAGCTGATGTCAACAGAGGCATATTTGCATTCGATGGATCCAAAGTTCAGGGCAGTGGATGGAACTCTTCCCATTGTTGCAAAGGGGTCAAAATGAGACTTCAGGCCCATTCCTAGGCTATTTTCTGCAGCCAACTTTCTTAGTATAATCTAGGTATTTCTTTGGTTATATTTCCACTGTGCGCCTCCATCCTCTACAACTTAAGGGGCGTCTACATTGTAAGCTACAAGGTATTAGGTATGCCATAGCTACCCCAGTCAGTTTCCTTGCAATAAGCCCCACCCTTCTCCTCTCTCAACAATAATTTAATTGAATTTTTCAATAACTGATTTTGAATCTAAATGTTACTCTTATGAAATACTGTGATATTACTCATCAACAGTATAAAACCTCAATTTTTCAGGAATATCAGGAGAAAAAAATAAATGGCAACTGGTAGGTAACCCATTATTAATGACAGCATTCAAAAAATCCTTTTGTGTTTGTTTTGGATGATGCAGATAAGGGTTAAATGTCTGCCTGTTCTGTTTTTGATCATACTGGAAAACTCATGCCCATGCAATAAGCATCAGTGTTACATGCAAAATACTTCTTCCCAAGAAACACAGGAAAAATCTGGAAGAGTTGACTGGTGGTTTTCCAAATTCAGCAAATGTGCTGACTTGTCTAACACAATGTCTCAATTTACAGACAAATTTCCCAAAAAATTTTAAAAGTCAAGTTATTTTAGTAGATTGCAATAAGAGAAGGTTCAGAAGTTCAGGCACAAATACTTGAAAAGCTTTTCACAAGATATTTGGGCATACAGAAAACAAATGAACAGGTGCAGATCCAAACCTGACATTGATTGGAAAAGATGAGATTAACCAAACTTCATTAATTAAACAAATTAATTAAAAAGTTAAAATAGCTGTGACAAACCACAATGGGATGAAAGGCTAGCTAGAGTAGAAATGGAAATAAATTATCAAAGAAAACTAGTAGGTATGTTGGGAAAAACAACTCCAAGTATTATAATGAAACAATAGAAAATATACTAAGAGAAATCAAGATGACACAGTTTTGGAAGGAGAAATAAAGTTTAAAAAATACCAGCTATTGTGATAGTAAAAAAGCAAGTAAAGATACACTGTTTTGTAAATTCTGCATTATATTATTCAGGAAGGAGTATAAACAAAAGTACACAGTTTATAAAGCTCATGCCAGTATCAGTCTCAAATGAATGTTCCTAGAACATTCTATTCAACTCTGGGATGTAGCCAGGGGACACAGACAGGGCCACCACTATAAATAGGCTCACTTCCTGTGTCTTATGACATCTTCCGAAAGCCTCTGCTCTCATGAGTCAGAGGTAGGCTACAAGATCCCATGCAGTGTTTCAGACTCTCTCAGCCACACAAAACAAAACAAAACCCAGTACTAGATAGGCATGAGATGTGAGTAAATGTGGCAGGCTGTAAAAGTCTGCCTACAGATTTTGCAAAAGGTGATTCTACACTGCAAATAAGCCCAACAAAAGGCAATGAAAGCCTCACAGTAATGCCAAGATAAGATGAACTATAATTTATATCAAGGATATCTAGAAAAGGACATATGCTTGTTCAAGTAGTTAGAGTCCAGCCAAATCTGTCAGCTGAGTGCACAAACCAAACACAGTTAAACACAGGCCAAATAATTCAAATGCTACCCCAGACACAAAATAAAATACACATCCAAAGCAAGTCACATTTGCATTTTGACATCTGTTCTATAAAGCTGTTTCTGGTGGCTTGGATTCTTATCTTAAGGAAAACCAATAGTACACCTAAAGCCATTCACTTAACCTTGAAAGTTGTTCACTGTGTGCATTTTTTAAAGTAAAAATAAAGCAAATAAAGAGAACATGTCCCTTCTGAGACTTCACACTTTTTGACATCAGCTAAAATTCTGGGTTGTAATCTTTAATGAACAGTAGCATTGATGTGCATTATAGTAGCTGTGCAAACATGCAAAGCTGTCTATGAGACTTGATTACATTGTGAATTAAGAGAATGCAACAATTTTATAGCCCTTTTTCTGTTTACAATTTCCTTCTTAAAGAAGAGTCCTCTCTGTTTCTAGTTATCGCCTGAAACATACTTTAACATATTTTTCTGTAATTATGAAATTATGGTAAAAGATTCCATAGCTATTCAAGTCCATACGTAATGGACCCAAATTGGACTATATCTGAAGACAAAAAGAAAAAGGTGTGCAGTGTCAAGTAAACATAGTTCTATCTAACATTGTTAGATAGAACTGAATATCTTTTAAACATGCATGAGAAATTGATATCAGAAGAGTAGTTTGTGTTTACAGCTGTGTTTATAATGTGTTGAAATAATACACAGTGAAAGAGAGTACTGAATTGGGCTTTGATTTACTGGATTTTCAACTAATCACTGAAAAAGACATTTAGATTTTTCAGTGACACACTTAAAATAGAAAAATGTAACTGTAATACATTTTTAAAAAAACAAATACAGTAATTAAATTACATTTTAGACCTTCCAGCATCTCTGAAGTTCCTTCATCCATTCTTAAAGAATTTTACATTTATTATATATTTCAGGAAAGATCTCTTAGCACCATTTTTTTGCAATAGAAGGTGAAAAAGCAGTTTTAGCCATTCTCCTCGGGAAGCATTAGTAATGGCCAGAATTATGTACCACATAACAAGTGAAAAATGCAACTATTACTACTGCAATTGGTGCAAGTATATCCACTGAAAAGGACTTGGGATCAGATGTATTCTTTTCATTTTTCACTTCTGTTAATATGAGTTGACTTTTCTTACTATGAAGAATAAAATAAGAACCAAGTTAGTTTGGTATTTGTAACAAGTCACTCTTTTTTTTTTTTTTTTTTTTTTTTTTTTTTTTTTTTTTTTTTTATTGCTGCCAGTCTCTTTATGTTACCACAAATAGCTTTTTTCCTCCTTTTTTTTTTCTTTCAATAACACTGGTACAAGAAGTATCTTGGTATAATCATAATGTAGAATCAGTATCTTTTTTTGCCTTTAAATTTAAGCTACTTAATTCTTTACTGTTATGTTAAGATCATTAATTGATGAAGTTGAAAGGGCTTGATCCAAAAATGCTGGTGTGACTGAGGATAAGCACGCTAGCAAGGAAAAGATAACATTGCTCTCAAATTTTGGGAAGGCAAAGCATAACTTCATAAAACTGGGGACTGACATTACTAGAGAAAATGGAACTCCCCTAGGAAATAGGTAAAGCATATACCAGGCTTCACCAGAGGAAATTTATCCAGGAGATTGAGTTATCATGCCTGTCCACTCAGAGTGAAGCCGCACATTGAAAACTCCATCCTGTTTTGGAGTCTCTGTTTCACAAGACATGGAGAAATTGGACACCCTTGTAGGTGTCCAAGGGAAGGCTACCACAATGTTGAGAGATCTGGATGGAGCATATGTCCTTTGAACAGTGCCTGAAGGAGCTAGGTTTATTTAGTCAGGAGAGAAAGACACCAATGGAAAATTGAATACCAGCATGCAAATATTTGGAAGGTGGTTAAAAAATTACATTTTCATACTCTTCCACTCTACTCTTTTCATAGCCCCAGGTAACAGCAACAAGCACACATGGCCACAAAACTTTGGTGTGGAGGGTTCAGACTGGATATCAGGAAAAATAATTAATGAGAAGGAAGTAGGGAACTGGAACTGTTTCCCAAAGAAGTTTGGAATCTCCACTGTTGTAGGGTTTTAAAATTCATCTAGACAAGGTTATACTGACCTGACTAGTGGACTCTGAGTCTACTGAATGACCTTCAGACATCCCATCCCTCCAGTTTTTCCTTATTCACAACTGATTCACTGTGATAGACAAACACATTACATGGACTGAGTGCATTTTTCAGGAAATATTTCGGAACTAATGATTAACCCCAAACATCTAGGAATTATATTGGTAAGAAAGTTTAAATAAGACTTAATCCATCTTTAGGAATGACTTGGAAACAGTGGGTTCAGCTTCTTAAGTTTCAGCACTGCAGAGTGGTCCCTGTGCATACATACTCAGGTGTTGGGTTTGGGGCACAGGAACAAGCTGCTGGCTTTCCTGTGCCTCACTTGAGGAGAATTGCTGATTCTCCTGTCTCGAGGGGATTTTTGACCTCCCTGCGGTAATCCTGAGGGCGGCTGCTGGCCGTCCCCTCCAACTAAATTCAGAGGGAGCTGCTGGCTCTCCCCTTCCCCTCCTCCTGTAGGAGGTACGAAACCTGCCTGCTGACGGCAGGCAAAAGAACTTGCTGCTGGCTGCCAGCCAGCAAAAGAACTCGTTGCTGGCAGCTGTCCAGCAGATAAAACCTTTTTTCCTCCCTCCCTGCTATTCCGCAGCTACACAAAGGGGGTATTTCCCTGATTGTTCCCGGGAAAGGGCTTCTCCCTTGTCCTCTAAATTCAACTGGTCTTACCAAAAATGAAGAATGGAGTGCAGTGTTGTCAAATTCGATCCAGAGATGTCCTGGTCACCGGCCAGCAGATTTCAGGATGACATGTCCAGGGCACTTGGATCTTGTCAGTCCGAGGCAAATTTGAGATCAGCTGCTTTGGCCAAAGTCTTTCCCTGTGTTCTCAAGTTGTCTTCCTGGCTTCTGAGGGTTTGCTGTGACTGCTGGTGCCCACTCTGGCCACTCTGTGCTGACCTAGGGCCACTCTGTGCCCACCCAGGGACGCCAGTTCTCGGGTTTTTTGGGTTTTCTTTCTGACCTGATATTTCAGGTGGTGGTTCTGGATGGTGGTGGTTCGAGGTGGTTCTTTTTCTGCTGTCTGTCCCTCTAAAGCCTTTTGAGCTCGGCGCGAGAATGAAGAGGAGTATCAAGGTCTTGGTGTTTCTTGGTTTCTCACATGTTTATTATTTCTTATCTTACAAATTTCTCTGTGCCCGGCCAAGATGTTCACAGCAGCTCGGACACGAGACGACTCCCCCCATGATGGGAGGTCGCTGCCTCTTATACAGATAATTACGTGTCTATTATTTACAATTCTGTGCCAATGCCTATTATCTATACCAAAAAGGTAATTTCTACTTTGACCCAGTCTCCTTAGAACTACTTTGTGCCCATGTCACATCAGAAGAGGGAGGACGAGGAAGAAGGAGAAGAACTTAGGGCAACACCCTAAATCCTCCATCTTGTCCCCCATTTACCTCTATGCTAAGAATCCTAAAACTACAAAATTTTCCACCCTGTGCAGTGCAAAACTACTGTTTTCACACCTTTGTGACTTGTAATTCTTCTCTCAATGTTAGAAATCCTTTTTCCATGGACTAAAATCAAAGCCTGTGTCTTCCTGGGCTCTGTACCAGGCAACCCCCCTGGACAGACCCCTCTGTCCAGGATTCAAACTCTCTTTCTTGGGTCCCAGGCCTCTCTGCCGAGGTCTGTGACCATCCAGGGCAACTAAAGGAATGGCGTGGACTCCGACATCTTCCTACTGAATATTGTTGCCTTATGGAGCCTGATCTGGATTTTTCTATGAAATAAATACATGAGAAGTTTTAACACTCTCTAGAAAAAGAACCATTCCTTTTTCTTCCACTCACACATTTCCTGCACAAGAACCATCTTTACTGCACAAGCCTGATATTTCACCAGTATGAGAAGGATATTTTCTCCTTTTCTTTATAATAAATTCAGGTGAAGCCTTGTTTGGAAGTTTGCAAAATTAATGTAAAAAAATTATGAAGTATTTTCCTTATTTTGTGTACAGCTTTGGTGGCCTTCAAGCAACTACTCCAGAAAGAGTGAATGCTCTACTGATTTTATCTCACATAATTTCATTATTACCTAACACATTCATGACATGCAATTTTAGCTGAAACCATGATAAGCTAAAGTTTCATCAGGTGTTTCATGAAGGAACACTGAAATAACTGGAATTCAATAAAGATTGACTTAATAAACTTTTTTCCCCTGAAGTGTATGGAACATAAAGACCTCCTTGTATTTTATTGTATCCTTGACTTAGAATACATTTTAAACAGGTGTCACTTTTGGAAATGGTTTCTTTTTTTTTAATGTCACCCATCTGATGAGTGTGGAAGGAATATGACTAAAAGGACCACCACACAGCCATGATTTGTAGATGACTTTTGAATTGGTAAGAGAAAAGCACAGGAAGGGGTATGAAAATTGTGTAGAGATTCAGAAAAATAAAATCCAATCAGGTTGGTCCTTATAGAATCAAATCATAAGATCCTTATAGAGTAATGCATTAAAGAACTTCTGTCGTGTATGTAAAGTAATTGCATGCAGCCATCAGTGTGAGTTCAGAAGGAGTTCCAATCCTCAAAAAAATAGAGACCACTTAACAGGTTTTGTCAGCTAGACACAGTTAAAATCATCTTGAAACCATCCGTGAGACCAGTCTCTGGCAGCTTTTCCTAGTAGCAGTTAAAAAAAAGGCACTGATATTAATCTAAATACACATAAACTACATATGCTTATTTTTCAGTGAGGCCAGAGCAGTTTTTGAAGTACAGTTGATAATGACTTTGCTAGCCTAGGAAATAAGGAATCAGTACTTGTCCAAACCAGGACAAAATTAGCCAAAAAAAGAAACTCCTCAATGGATTCTTTTTAGAAGTGCTTTCATCTAAAGAATCACAGAATCAGCTAGGTTGGAAAAGCCCTTTGAGAGCATCGAGTCCAACCTATGACCCAATGCCATTTTGTCAACTAGACCATAGCACTGAGTGCCACATCCAGTCTTTCCTTAAACACCTCCAGGGACAGTGACTCCACCACCTCCCTGGGCAGCCCACTCCAATGCCCCATCACTCCTTCTGTAAAGAAAATCTTCCTAATGTCCAGCCTAAAACTCCGCTGGCACAGCTGAAGACCTGGTTGTTGGTGTGGACTAAAGAGAAGGTAACTGGCCAAAAGAAACAGTGACTCTTTGAAACAGTGACATGATATGAAAATAGGTTGACTTTTAACTCAAAAGTGGTTTGGAATACAATGAAGAAAGAATCCATGAAATAAGGCTGAGAGACTTCTATACATCAGCAAAACTTTTTTGTGCTACAGTGGTTCAGTTGCATTTTATATTCTAACTGTGTTTTGATTTTTGACAACTAGAAGCCTGTTAGTTTGATAGCAGTTTTACAATTAAAGATCAGATACTTATAAATAATACCTGGTTTGGATGTATTGACATGATCACACTAATCCAAGCTGTTATCTGCTAACGTGGACAAAATAAAAGCAGATCTGTTCAACTCATAGATAGGTATTTAAATACAGTTTCTCAGCAAAACTGAGGGAGTAAGAGTTAAGGAAAAAATATGGTGAAAATAAAATGAGAAAACTATAAAAAATCGTGGATCTTGATACTATCAACCTTTACGTGAATTTTCCTTGTGAGCATGGCAGAAGAAATGCTAGTATAGCTGTTTTATTGCAGAGATTTAGGTATTGTTGTTTATTCAGAGGATTGATATATCCTACGTAATGAAATGGATGAGTTTTAGTCTGCAGAATGACTTGATAGAAATTATATGAGATCCAACCACGCTAAGTGCAGAATTATGCACTAAGATATGAGTAGTGAAAGAATTTATGCTATAAATTCATAAGCTATATGTATATGTTTATACATATAAGAAGCACATATAAGAAACTGGGATGAGTGTATCACCTCAGGACAAATGCAAATCAGCAGCATGGTGCAGATGTGAAAGAAGCCATAGTTCTCACTTTCTAAACAAGAACAATTAAATGCTATTGTAAAGGGTATTCGTGATGCATTATTTGGGATCCTGTGGATATTTCTAAGCCCTTTGGTCCAAGAGATGAATTCTATATATTGTGGCAGTAGGAAAAAAAAAGCATGAGTGGTGAGCAGAGATTTGAAAATCTCATTTCAGAAGCCTGGAAGTATTTCACATGTCATCTGTCATCTTTTGTCTGTGTCCATATCAGCCTTGATCCAGCAGCTGGTGTCATCTTGCTTGCAAAATGGTATACTCTAGTTTTTTAGTGACTTCAGTCTGTTTAGTCTAACTAAGAACAACTTTTTGAATTCCAGCATCTTGATTCTGTTCAGAAGGCAGTGTGATGTGAGGGCACAGACAAAGAAAGCATTGAACATCTTTCATAGCTGCATTCACTTTGCCTGCATCTAATAGCATTGACAGCTGTGGCAGAAACTCTTAAACATCTAACCTGCTCAGAAACACTGTGTGGTGTGACCTCATACGCCTTAAGTTCTTCAAGATTATCAGTGTTTCCACCTGTTAACAAAACATCCATGATTTTAAGGAATGTGTTAACTGCACTTTTAACTGTTGTAAATCATTTATAAGTCAATTTGTTTGAAAGTATGTGAATGTAATGTGTCCAGTGTTTCCTTTTTGTATCGAATTTTGGTGATAGATTTTATTCTTCAAAAGCGAACATGTCAACAGTTAGATGTGAGATCTGAATACAACGGCTTAGAAGCAGCTCTCTCAGGAAGTTTTCCTGCAAATCTTTCGGGTCTAGAAGGAGTTGAGCAACTGTGAAGCTAGAGCTAACCACAGTTGGATGAAAATTGCTAAATTATATTTTCATTATTTTCAGCAAAATGTCAAGTATTGCTCTTTTGCCTTTACAAAGGTCAATTGGATTTTAAAAAGCATCAAATCAACTTGTACTGACAGCTTATTGTTTGTTTAAATCTTCAGACATGGTATTGTGTTGTTACAACAGAGACATGAAAAGTTTTAGTGACAAAGATCCTCAATTACAAAACTAGAAATCACACTGATTTTTTTTTCTTTCTATATCTTCTTAAAATAGAGTGATCAGATTTAGTTTGAAAGAGCTACCATTTTATTTACTATTTGTGGGTGCCTCTGAGTGTGTGTAAATAAAGCACATAATTTATTGGAGGCTTGCTAATGTTTTAATTGTGCTTCAAAAAATATGAAAGAGTAAAGCAAGGCAAAAATTGTGACTTATACAGGTTCAAATACTCTGCATAGCTGGTGGTAGATTTTGAAATTTTGGTATTTCTTATGCCCCAGAACCCTCTGGGATTAAACTTTTAAGTTCCAGAAAAGAGAAAATCAACATTTTAATACACAGAGTGATTCCATTCCAAGTAAAGCAGAACCAACAGCTCTTGCAGAACCTTTTTCTCATTCCTGACTTCTGAAAGGTGACAGGAAAACAATGATTTTCATCATGAAGACCTCTGCTTTCCTTTAAAGCTTTGTTATTTTCATACTAGCTTGCCTGTCACCCCCATTTTTAGCCAAGTAACCTAAGGTATATGATAGAAATTTTTACTTCATAAAAGCAGTATGTATTTACAGGTCTCTTTTGTGAGGAGAAAAGGTTAGTCAACTCCACCACTGGGTACCTAATTTATCACATAGACTTCCAAAGGCTTTTTATGTGGTCAGTAAGGAGGGAAATGTGATTCCAGAGGATGCTTCACCAGAAACATGTGAGGTTCCTTCTTTCACTTAATATAGCATTTCTGTATTTAGGCTCTGTGATCTCATCTCAAAGACAATACTGTGAAGCATCTTTGCCCCCTTCTGTGTGGATTTTAAAAGAATATAATCTAGACATTGTATACATTGAAAACAGAAAGTTTGAAATCACCCATCCCAATATTTTTTGGGTTATATCAGAATCATTTTTCATTTTTCCCTAAGGAATAGGTAATCTCAAAAGGAGAAACAAATGATTTCTATCCATATTTCCACAGGGTCTTTGCTTTGCCAATAAGTACAGCACAGAAGTCCTTCACAAAACTCCAAGTGAGTCCTGATGAGATTTTTGGACCACTTGAAAGTTTTTTTAAGATTCACTGTCTGAAGACATACTCTAAACTCTAAGAAATAATCTAAAAAGTATTTTAACCAAGATCTAGTTGTGTGTGCTAATTTTTTCTTGAAGTTATTGTACCAATCTCTTGAAAAACAGTTTAACTCTCCTACTTTCCTTGAGGACGCATGAAAACCAACTAAGAAAGTTTCTTTAGAGTAGGTTACAAAACTTTAGAAATATTTAAATTAATGAAAATTTTGATGATTTTGCCTCTCGGCAAAAATGTTTGCTGACCATATTTCTGTGTTTGTAGAAAACCACATAATTATTTGGTGTAGAAAACCACATAACTCTTTGGTGTATTTAGACAAATTTGCAGAAATTTGAAAATATGGAAAATAAAAACTTGGAAATGTAGTATTTTCACTAATGTAATGCAATTTTTAAGTTCATATGTTGTAAAGACATTTCAAAGAACATGCAAATAGTCATATTCTGCTAGTGAAAATCATCACAATAAGTTACAATGATATTTAAAAAACAGAGACAAAGTTATTTTTTATTTACTTTTTTGTTTTGTAGTTCACCTGTAGGTAGCTATGTCTGTTTGACCAGCCTGTCAATCTTCTGAGATGTTTTGTCATCTCATTGTAGATGGCTGGAGTAAAAACCACAGAAAGATAAGTGACTTTTCTGGGACCAACACACTTGCAATATGAAGCAAACTACATTTCCGGTTTGTTCTTAATTTATTAAGCCACATTACCACCAATCTCTGAGACTGTGTTGCCTCAAGTACTTTATTTTTGGAATGAATTTTTTTTCTAATTGGAAACCAAATTTAGTTATAATAGAGAATTAAATTCCTGTAACAATAAAAGGTGGAAGGAGCTGTGGGATAAGTGTTTTCAGGACAATCTAAATAAAGACCGTCTTTCTGGATATGTGCCTTTTTAGATTGCCACCTTCATTTTCATTGACAGAGAGCATTAGCACGCACTGTTTAGTCACTTTGCTGACATGATTTGTCTTATTTCATAAAAATTATTTGGAGGAAAGAGACTGGTATTATCATCCTTGCCACAGATTTTACTTCTGGTAATGTAATTTTGTGTCTCATTTTACCTGTAGTTTTGCATGTAGTAATTCACTGTGAATGAACCTTAACCTAATGCAGTGAGTGTAGTTGCAAGTAACTGAATGCATATGTTTTGAGGAGCTCTGTATCTGAATTCAGAGGAAGGTTCTGCGTGGAGCAGTTACCTAACATCTAGGTTGGAAGTTCATCTGACTGTTTTAACTTGCATTTTTGCTGAGTATTCAGAGAACAATTGTGCCATGTGCCCTAGTTTATCAATATTAAATTACCTTTACAGAAACACAATTATGCAGTTTTGTGTATATAGTCATAGATAATTACAGGTAAATACAAATTAATATATAAATATCTGAAAACATTTTTTGTGTTTTACTTGCCCAGACACCACTGTAAAAAACCCTCACAAGCTGTTGTAACTTTGAAAGACTCCAAAGGAGAAATAGGGACTGATTGTGAGGTGTATGTTGAGAAAGAGGCTGTGGTTTTACACATAGAGTCCTAGGAGAAACTGGCTTGGCTGAGTTAAGTTATTTATGTTACATTACACTGAAGTCTTGTGAAGTCTGCATCAAGGACCACCATCCTGGTATTGGTGGTGGAGACACTGTGCTCAATATAAGAACAGAAAAAAGCAGAAGCATGCTCAGGTTCTTTCCATTCCCAATGTCCTCACTGGAATGGGATCTCGAACATCAGGCTAAAATTTCTGAATTCAGTAATTTATATGAATTATTGTAATTATTAAATACATTAAATGACACTGCCACACCAGGCTATGAGAATTCTAATACTTTCCTATGTCGCTGGGTTTTATATAGATTTATGTTTAATCTTCTTAACATAAAATTGCTTCAAAAATAGGCAGTTTCCCTATCTCACTTCAGAATTTCTTACAAATCATCTCGGAAGATTGCTTTTACCTCTCACCAGGTTTTTCATTGCTTAATTATCAGCCTATTTCTTCTGCTAACTTCAACGAGGAGCCAAAATGCGTCTGCAAACATCTGAGCATGCACATTTTGGAGGTGGAAGTCCAATTAGGTCAGTGATCCCTGTCAGGTCTGACCTGTAAGTACCTCTAGGCTTGTGGAGCTCACCTCTCTGTGTTGGTCCTGCTCAGCAGGCTGAGCCAGTGCTGCCTGGAATCATATGTGCAGGGAGGAACGAAGCTGGAGTTTTCTTCCTGCTCTGAGTGGTGGATGGAAAATGGCAGAACTGGTAGCTGCCACTGGGAACTAAAAAGTGCAAAGGAAGACGAAGTCAAAAAGTACTAAAGTAAAAAAAAAAAAAAAAAAAGAAAAGAAAAAAGAAGAACCCAACAGAAACAACAACAACAGCAACTAAAGAAGCACTCGTCAGAGCCATCCACTCTCCTCTTGTCCTCTTGACCCACACTGCAGCTCTGCAGCTGGTGGCTGTCTGTGTTTGCTCTGCACTGGACTTTCCAGGCAGCCCAGACAACTCTGTCAAACACTTTGGATGATTTTGCAATGAGAAAACGTGATCCTGCAGGGCCAGCAGTTATTGCCATAGAAAGGTGCTGGAAAAGAATAGGCAGTAATCTTCAGGCCTCACACAAAGTGGAAGACCTCAGACATATATTCTATGCTAAGCAAAAGGAAAATAAAAGCTTAAATAAAAACAAAACAAAAAAAATCAGAAACAAAACCAAAAGCAACAAAAACAGCCAAGAAATTTTAAATTATTTTAAAAACATGTGAAAGTCATGTTCACATGTTTCAACAGTTCCTATGATTATTTTCCTCTGAAGAAATGCTCCACAGATAGCGGGAATGGATCACAGACCAGGTCATATCAAAATCCTTTTGTTAAGTGTTGCAAACATGTCTTAGGTAATTTCTGGCATTAGTCCATTACAGAGAATTTCCAAGAAGGAGAAGGGAACTTCTCATTTTCCAAGTGCAAGGAGAACCAACAGTTTAGATACATATTTCATGACTTACACTATCTTTTGCTGACTAAGGGTAAAGCTACTTTATGGCAAAGTTCAATGAATATACCAACACATGGAAACCAAATGTTTCAATTGCTTAGTTTTGATATATATATATATATATATTTGTGTGTGTGTGTGTGTATGTGTGTATATCTCCTTTGCCATTACATTGGTACATATTGACGTACAATTTAAGGGTTTATTAGTAGAATAAATAGCTAAATAAATAAATAGTATATTAAAAATATTTAATTATACTGTATATACTTAGTTATGTTATGTAGGCCATTACTCTTCCAAGTGTTGTTCTTATCTCAGAAATGCAGGGGGATCTCTGTTTAGAGCCACTGGAATTGCCTCAATGTTAATTTAATTTGCTTTCTATTGTTTTAAAATTCTCCTTCTTATATATATATTTTTTTACACTTAGTTGGTGTTTCTGTCTGAGTCTGTTTAAAAAGTCCTATGGAAATTTTTGTGGCAATGGTCTTTTCTGATAAAAAAAAAGTTGTAACACAAATGCAAATTCTAGAAAGCTTTCTAAAAAAAAGCCTCAAGACAAGGGTTTCTAGTAGAATAGTGACAATGGTGGGATTGAGTGCACCTCCAGCAAGTTTTCTGGTGACACCAAGCTGTGTGTTGCAGTCGACACGCTGGAGGGAAGTGATGCCATCCAGAGCGGCCTTGCCATGCTTGAGACGTGGGTGCACACAAACCTCATGGAGTTCAAAAAGCAAAATGTAAGGTCCTGCACTTGGGTGTGGCAATCCCAAACACAACTGCAGGCTGGGCAGAGAAGTGACTGAGAGCAGCCCTGAGGAGAAAGACTTGGTGGGGATGGCTGGTGAAAACCCCAACATGAGGCAGCAGCGCGCACAGCCCAGCGAGCCAAACGTGTTCTGGGCTGCGTCCAAAGGAGCGCGGCCAGCAGGGCAAGGAGGTGATTCTGCCCCTCTGCTCTGCTCCTGTGGAGCCCCACCTGGAGTGCTGTGGACAGTTCTGGTGTCCCAACAGAAGGAGGACATGGAACTGTTGGAGGATGTTCGGAGGAGGGCCAAGAAATTGATAAGAGGACTGGAGCATCTCCCCGAAGAAGATAGATTGAGAAAGTTGTGGCAGTTCAGCCTGGAGAAGAGAAGGTTCTATAGAGACCTCCTAGCAAAATCAAGGCAGGGTGCATACTGGAAAGCTGGAGAGGGACTCTTTATCAGGAACTGTAGTGATAGGACAAGGAATAATGGGTACAAACTGAAAGGGGGGAAATTTAGGTTACATATTAAGAAAAAATTTTCCCTGTGAGGATGGTGAGGTACTGGAACAGGTTGCCCAGGGAGATTGTGGGTGCCCCAACCCTGATGCTGTTCAGGGTCAGTTTCAATAAGTCCTTGAGAAATCTGGTGTAATGAGAGGTGTCCCTGTCTATGGCAGCTGGGGTCAGGACTAGATGATCTTTAAGATGTATTCCAAACTCTTAGCCTTGTATGATTGTGTGATCAAATCCATATTTAGTATGAGTCTGTTTTTTATTTTTCTCTGAGTAGCACTCCCTGTGAAAAGAGATCTCAAGTACTCTGTTTAGGTACATTTTATAATCTCCTTGCACAAACTGGGGGCTTATTATCTCAAGCCAGGAAGTGAGTGATTTCAGTGACCGAACCAAAGTATACCTCCACCTACTCTTGTTCACCTACTTGTCAGATATGGAAGGACATCTAGTCTTTGTCCTCATTTTTGCCCACATAACCAAAACAGTTCTATCTTTCTGCTTTATAAGACTTGTCTTCTGCTATCCCTAAATCTGTGGAAAGGCAGTAAGTATCTATAGGATTTTTTCACTGAAATCAAGGGAAGTAGGGAGTGTAAACTGCTGACAGTTTCCATGAGTATCACTGAACAGCAATGCCTGCTATCCAAGAACTCTAGTTCTGAGACAGTCAGCTGTCTGGCAAAATTTCTTCTTGTAATAACTTACACGTCTGTTATTGTGGATGTAAAAAGCATAAAAAAGTCATTGTAAGATATTTGCTGGGGTTGGTTTTAACTAAGGGATGGTTGAATGTGGTGAGACCTTGTTTGGTTCCTTATATCCTTGCATGTCTCTTCATCTCTAACTGGCTGCAGCATCACCAAAGGGTTTTCCAAATAGTCAGAGAATGCTGGAGTACACAAGCACTCTATTCCCATCAGTCTTGCCCTGAAACACTCAAGCAGAAGATATGAAAAATAATTACACCAGTTATTTACAACACTTCAGTTCCATCCAAGACACAGTTTTTTGAAGGTTTCTTGCATTTATGGCTTCTGAAGTTTCAGAGTTCTTGTTGCAACTTTTTACGGCACTGTGCTGAAATTCTGCTAAATAGATAGCTTATTCACTTTGTCAGTCAGAGGAACAAGAATCAAAGAGACAACTCTAAACATAAGAGAAATTATGACACTGACAGAATTCCTTAAAGGGGAAAAATGTTGTCATAACAATTACTTCTAGCCTAACTCTGAGATTTTCTGTAATGCCATGAAACACATAAGCCATAAACACAAAGTTAGCTTCTGTCTTTTGGACTCTTCTGGTCACTAAAAACCCATTTTCTATTCCCTGTCTCTTTGATCTCTGTCATTAATACACATACTTTAACAAAAAATAACAATCAAAATAATAATGTGCTGTAGGAGTGGCTCTTTTTTTGACTGTACACTGTGATGCTAGCTTGTCTGATCTTTCAATGTACTTTTTTCAATTGCTAGCTTCTTGTTTGAGTTTTCAGATATACTTGCTTTCAGATATAACTAGAGAATTAATAGTTCTGGGACTGTTAGGGAATCTCTTGAACTAGGAGCAGAGGCTGCAAAGGCTTTTTCATCAACCTTTTGTTCTCTGGGAATGAAATAAAAGCAGTAGTAGGCTTGGATTCTAAGGTGAGATGTAAAAGGTAAGTTTGGTTATCAATGTTTACCATGGAAGGCAAGCATGAGAGTAAATGTTCCTAAAATTTTACTAAGCATATGTGAAAACTCATGACCAGTGATATTTCTAGGAGTTGAAAAACGTATGAGCAGAACCTTACTGTGTTTGGTCTTCCTGCTTGTTCTTTTTTAGTGTAAGATTCAGTGGACAAATAGTCAGGTTTCATTGGTATGTGGTCTGGCTACTTTTTGCTCCCAGAGCAGTCCTCCTCATAGGAAAAAGCACAAGAAAGACCTAATGCAAAGAGGACCTCAAAAAGATGGTGTCCCCAGTTTCTGTTGCCTGTGCAGGAAAGAAAAATGAAAATAAAAAGCAGAGGGGAAAAAAATCACAGGCTAAGAATTGTGACAGACATGGGGAGCAATGGGGTGCCATTCTGCTTTTTCTGCTCTTGTTTGTTCTTAACCTCCTGTCATCATTTGTGGTTGCTGAAATTTGCTGTCTCACAGAGCTCAGTAAGGAGTGGCTGCAGCCAGGGCTGTGGGGGGAATTGCAAGCTGCCTCTGGGTGCTGGATCTCCCATGTTTGCCCTCCACTTCTCCCAAGATCCTACCTTTGGCATTCGACTTAGTATTTCTTTCTTTTCCAGCTAAGCTTGAAATACAAAAATAGGGCTTTCCCCGTCTTTCCAGGATGACTGCATTGGAAGGAAGTGACAGAATCTTATTGTAGCTTAATCTACACATTTGACAAGTTTGGCTAACCATCTATATTTTCAGTGCATTTTCAAGCTTAACTCCTGTCTTTTAACATTGAATCTGTGCCCTTGAATCTGTGCCCAAACAACAACAACTGACCAGAAAAAGCCCTCCAAATCCTACCAAAAATAATAATTAAAAAAAAAAAATTAAACCCCCTGAGACGTTTTCCACCATTTACAGTGCTGAATCGAGAGGTAAAAATGGCATTTGTGTAGGAGTAGTTACAAGTGTGCTGAGAGCTATGCAAAATATTTATAGTGAATCCTGAGTATCCAAGCAAATCTGCTTTTTAAAGATGCACCAAAGTGTGTGAACCTGTCAGGTAAGACTTAGTCAAGTTTAGACTGAATAAGAGCCGGGTGCAGTTTGCCAGAAAGAAATTTATGGCTTTGGCTTTGAGTAGAAGTTGCAAGATTAAGCATGGTGTTGGCATAGCTGGCTCTGCATAAAGAGAAACTTGGCAGTGTATACTAAAGTTTCAGATGAAACATTAGTATTAGGAAAACTTGTTCAAAATGCTGAAAGCACAGTATTTTTTCCATCATTATGGAATATATCTGTAACCTGTTTATCTGTGCAATTAAAGCTTTACCAAAAAATGAAAGCACTCAAAATAAGTATATCTCGGGGCAGACCTGTTCAACAGGTGATACCTGCCAACATGGTATGGGTTTTGCAGTCCTGAATAACATTTATTTATCCTTTTTTACTTTTTTTTTTTTCTTTTGATGTTAGTTTTTAGGTCTTCAGCTGTAACTGACACAAATCTTGTCCTATGGAGCAAAATGGGGTATAAATGCCTAAGGAAGAAATGTGCAGATAAGCCGTAAACGTTCACAGTTGGAACTGTGATAAGATAAATTGAACGATTGATAAGAATTACAATGATTTCATCAAAACTGACTCCTAACGGCAAATAAACATTCTAACACTTCATATACAGCAGGTCCAAAGTCCACTTACGAAGTGCAGTCATCAGCTGTGGAGTTGCACTGCTGCAGTTTTACAATCACTTTGAATTCTAAGAAAAAGAATCACTTTTATACAAAGGGTCTTTGATATATATTTCAAAGGTTATTATTTCTGAAGAGCCATGAGTGGGAGAGGTTAAGTGATGGCTTAAGAGGTATCATATGACTAAGATGATACTTCTGTCATAATAGCAACAATAAAAGATCTTCAGTCTGCTCTCAAATTAAAATATGATTGAAGAAAATAATGGCAAAATAAAATGTACATTAAAGACTGTGTAGAAAAATGCCATGCCTGCAATTTATCATAATTATCTCTAAAAACAAGGAAGGAAGGGAAGCAGGAAAGGAAGGAAAGCTTTCCTTGCAGAAAGAAATAGAGAATTATATGCTTTGTGTTTGCCACTTGGCTTACATTATTAATACTACTGCATGTATGAATATTCAGTTCCATAAGTAATAAAAAAAATTATTAGGAAAGACAATATTAGATATTATCAAACTTATATTATGCATTGTACAATGGCACTGATTATGATTTCTTGAATATGATTCCTTTAATTTTGTGAGTATTTTTTTGCTTTTCAGAGACTAGCTTTTGAACTTATATTAATCAGTCTGGTAATTTTCCCAAAAGAAGTAGGCACTTGTTATGTAAATCAGAGTTAATCCACAGCAGTCTTTGACCATCCATTCATGGAAAACAACATAAGAACTTCCCATAAATTAATGAAAACCCTAGGGAAGTTCACAAGAAATCAGCCAAGGCATTGAGTAGCACACCACCAGAAGTGGCAGCAGCACCCTGACCATTGACAGCTATCCAAGAACAGTGTGACCACTAAATTAACAAGGAAAAGACATCCTAGGACTGGTTGCCAAGAGTAAATTAACACAGTCCAGACAGAGAATGAAATTAGATCTCACCCTGACCAAAGTATAAACCGCCATGCAGAAATTACAGTCATGACAGTGTCAAGAGCTGATCTAAGTATGGACAACTCTTCTTTTGTCCAAGATATGTTTTTGTGCTTTATTGGGGTGTTTTTACTGCCTGGCATGAATAAAGGTGTAACTGTAGAAGTGGGGTTTTTTTAGCCACCCTTTTAAGGTTCTGAATGAAACATTTCTGGTACTGAAATTTGTGGTCTGCCCAAGGGGTCACCTTTCTTCAGAAGCTTTGCTTTAAGTATTCTCCTTTAGAAAAGCAACTTTTAGTGACAGAGTCATGTGATGATAGTTAACAAACAAAATTTTCCAAATTAAAATTAGGAACTCGAAGAGTTTCTCTGTAGAGTGCTGGCAGCTTTTGTTAGTGCTGATACATACCCAGAAACACATGCAGGAACTGCTAAAATGGAGTGATGAAATTACTTTTCATTCACAAAAGTCCTCTTAAGATACTTCAGTTTTATATATAGAAATACCATTCCTCTAAAACAGATGATAGTATCTGAATGCCTTTCTCCTTAAAAAAGAGGTTCTACAGTTTCAGGGTAGGGTATCTCAGACATGGTTAAAATACTTGTGGGGTAAGTATGATGTATATTAGCTTAAAAAATAAGACTAAAGCCTTGGCGTGTTTATGTTTATCAGATAAATGAAATAATAATAAAATCACATGACACAGTAAGAATCTTGGTTTTCTCTCTGCACACAAAAAGGACATGATGAAAAGATTTTTTGATTGCCTACAGTCTGTTTTATCCTTACTCATTGCTAGTAACAGAGTTAGCTCAGTTTTCAAGTTTAGGCATACTGTAGTGTCATCACAATCCCAAGTTGGACCTCATGGAGTTAGAGGACAGGGACAAAGAGACTGAGTGCTCAGTATGCAGTGAAGGTTTTCTATGGATCAGTCCTCCAGTTCTGCATGAGATCTGCATGAGGTGTAAAATGTGTTAATATATTCTGTCCTAATTTACTAGCTTCCTGCAGCTGCTCCTCAGAGTAAATCAATCAATCTGTTGCATAGGAGAACCCCCCTCGCACACATGCATGAACGAAACCCCTTCACCAATTATATTTTGTACATATATAACAGAAAAAAACTCCCTTCTTCTTCTTCTTCTGTGGAGAAACTTCCACAGTCTCTTTGGGCAGGTTGTTCCAGTTTTTAGTTGCCCCCACATTAAATATGTTTTCCTCATATCCAGTTGGAGCCTTCCCCCTTTCAACTTAGGACTCTCTCTCCTTCTGTCACATCCCACCTCCTTTTCCATGACTGTCTCTTGTAAGGTGAACTAGCTGGCATAACCCAGAGCAACACTGAGGCTGCTCCCACCTCATTGAACAAAAATATCCCATCAAACTTTTCCATGGGAGTTTTCTTTCATACGGTTGTACCTGTGTTTATATGGATTTTTTTTCCCTGACATAACAGTACAAAAGAGATGACGAGCCAGACCAGCTTGCTGAGATGAAATAGTAAGAGCTTAATGGTCTTCCATCAGCAAATATCAGTAAAATAATCAGCAGCCTTTTGCAGACAGTCTCTTGCAGGCTTTTGTCAAATAGGCACCGTGTTTGGGAACTGTAAGTTGCCTGTTTGTGTTCCCTCCTTTGGAAAAATTTAATTGCCTGTTTGAAGTAGTTCCCACCTTCCTCGGTAGGAAATAGATTACTACCACTTTTTTCTTTTATCTTTTGCTGTGACATTGTACTAACACTATTGTTATAATGTAATCTTAAATGAAATGGGGTTAAATGTTTTTTAAGTAGTGCTGTGGACCGAATGCACAGAATTTATGTGGAATTACTGTTAAATCCTCCAGAGTCCTAGTTCTTCAGCTTAGTTGTTCAGTCTGCTTTCATGGAGACCAGGTCAAGCTCTTCGATTATCAGTCAGTCATGGCAATCTGGGACCCAAGAGATTCTCATGGCCCCTGGCACATGCGTGTGAGTTGAGGAACATGACTCCTAATGTATATGCAACAACAAAGCTTACTGGCACTAGGCTGAGATTTTGGGGTTTGAATTTTTGAGTTTTGGTTAGGTTTTTTTGATGAAAACTTCCAAGACTAATAAAAAAAAAATTCCCACAAATTTAACAGGGATGTTATTGACTGTTAACTAATATCCACACTCTGACCTACCTCTTTTCAATCCTTTTGGTGGGTGTAGGTTTTCAGCAGGCCTGTCAGCAGAAATTAACTGTTCTCTTCATTTCATTCTCTGTCCAACCAGCAAGGACAAGGTCTGTGAGTCTCTAAAAAAGTACAGTAGTTCCATCTTGGCTGGAGTTGTTTATACGATAAACACAGAAAAACATACATTACAATGCCAGCAACCTTATTTTCACAGCAATTTATGACAGTTTTTACAATGTTAAAGATTGAAGTGAAAAGAAACATAAGTAGAGTCAAAAGCATGACAAAGGATAGTTGAATTCTCAGACTGGTGCTTTTGAAAAAACCCACAGAAACTGTGAAAACTGGTTGCACTGACACAACCTAGGTATCTGCATACTGCCCGTGCTCTTCCAGAGTAAATAACCTGGCATGAAAAGAAACAGAAATCCATGTGATTTACTGCATGACAACTTCATATGTATGGTCTTTGAAACTCAGTGCTATTTGGGTAGGACCTTTTGACTTGTTTTGGCTTCCTGACTGCCTTCCTGGGAGTTTTTAATATGTTAAAATATGTGTTCACAGGATTGTCAGAATATGTCCCCCAAAACCTTTTGATGCTTCAAACAAAACCACCATGATGGTACAAAGAAACTCACATCTACAGAGAATTATGTTCTTGAGATTCTAGATTTGGAGAGGAATATAGGTGAAAGAAAGTTCCATCCTTTGTCCAGCCAGGAAAGGAATTCTCTGCCCTGCAAGAATTCCTGTGTACATGTACTGCCGACTTAGGAGTGTTGGGTATAAGCTTCTGTTTGTAACACATTGCTGTAACAATTTACAAGATGGGAGAAGTAAAACACAATTTTTGGTTCTGCTATCTGTCTCAGCCTTTGACTTCTCCTATCCTTAGGTATTAAAAAAACCTCCCTGTGTCCATCTGATTATTTTGGAAGGACCCAGAGGGGTTGTCTCATCATCCATCTGCAGAGACTTACATCAGGACACAGACCAAGTTAAGGAGATAATTGTGACATTTTATTCCATGTGTATTTGTTTTAGAAAAGTGAGTGTCCACACTTGAGGCTACACAAAGGAATGACTTCTCATGGACTTTGTATGCCAATGCCTTGTGTCCCTGCAATTTCAAAAGACAGGGCTGGCAGCATCTTCACTTAATGGTTTTTATTGGTACTTCTTGAAAAGTACAAAACCACTTGAACTGTGTGTGCAACGTTTATGGCTAGGTCCTCAGAGACTGAACTGGTAGAGGCTACTCTGAATTTTGTATTGTCACTATAAGCTGTTCTTCTTGGGATTTTAGCCTTTTCATATCCATAACAAATTAAAATAAATTCATTTGCTGACCCCAGTATATTTGACCTATGCCAGAATCCTTGAACTTGTTTATAAGATGAAAAGATCTTTTACTTCCTTTTTAGTGTCTCAAATATGTGTTTGCATCTATTTTATGGAATGTATTTACTTATATGTATCACGAAGAAATTTCCTCTCAGTGAACAGCTCTGAGTTGTCATGACAAATAAACAATAATCTGGAAAAACAGGAACCTGTTTTCTCAAAATAGTTTTTTAGTGTTTTTTCTGTTAAAAAATCTCACATGCTGTATGGTTTTGTAGCACCTGTGTGAGAGTATTTCCAGTGTTTAACCAGCTGAGATTGAAATCCCGTTGAATTCCATTAGCTTCTCTTATGTGTCACTTGGGACCAGACAATTTTGTCATATTATTTTGGCAATGGATATTGTCATGAAATGCTGTTGAGTATTTGCAGTCTCTTCTTTTTTCAAGTATTTTCAAAATTCCTTTTGTTAGCAATTCACAAATATAATTAGATTAAATTCCTTATTATTTGTAATCCCAGTCAGTACTTCCATGCCAGTGGATATCTTTAAAATGAATTGTTCTGTTTAGTACAAGTGGCTTCAGGGTTCCGAGAACAATGTGAATAAAAAAAAACATTGCAAATGTAATTATATTGCAGCAATTGGTAAGAATGCAGAAGACTTCTTTCTGTACTTTTTTGGTGACCCCTTCTTTAGTAATTATTGAGCAGGTTGATTTATCAGTTGAAGTGAATATTTTCCCTCCATATTAGTGCAACTTAAAAATTAAAGTAAGTCAGATTTCATATGGAGAAGTTAAATTAGTGGATTTCTCTACAAACACAAAACATGGTTATAACACTTTTCTTGGCTCAGTGTAAAGGTCAAAATTAGCAAGGTTTAAATAAGAACTGCAGAAGCATACAACAGAGACTTTGTTGTAATCAGAAATGAAAACCAGTACTGAATTAGTGCACATCACAGAAAATCTAATTTCTAGTTATGGTATCTGTGACAGCAGCAGTGCAGTTTGCATGAAGTGAAGATTAAAAAAAGCCAGCCGGTCAGTAAGAAAACGGAGAACTGTGGCTAAGGAACAGCAGCCAAGTACTGTTATAAGGGAGGCCTTTAACCTCATTTTCACTGTTACGACAACTGTGAAACTCAACTTGGTTTTGTTGGTTTTGGGGTCATGGCCTTCCTTTGCAATTCTGTAGGTTCAACCAAATAATAAGTTTCGAATACTTATATGTGTGTGTGTGTGTGTGTGTGTGTGTGTGTGTGTATGTTTTTGCTGAAGAACTCAGGATATGAATTTGTAACTTTTAGATGTCTGATGGACAGTGATGTCATCCGTTCTTTTGCACAGAAAGCTCTGAACCAAGCTTCCTGCATTTCACAGGTTGATGTTTTCTTTCAATCTCTGTTTAAGGGTCTTTATGTCTTTGTGGTATATTTTATCCTGCACAACCAACTTTGCTGCCCTGTGAAAGCCAGCTACACTGTAGACATGAATGGGCATACAGCTGCAGGATCAGCATTTTTCACACACGGCAGTGGTCTGCCAGCTGCAGGAGGAGAGATCAGCAAGTCCACACAGAACCTCATCAGTGCTATGGAAGAGGTAAGAGTGCTCTATAGTGCTCTATAGTCATTAAATTGTTGTTGAAATGTACCTGGGTATTTCAGAGTTAGTTCTTAAGTGTAATACATGGGAATGAGATGCTAAATATTATAGGTTGTCTTGTGGGGGGCAATAGGAGCTTTTTTTTTTTATCATTTATTTTAATTACAAAAATTTGTTCTTTATCCATGTTATTCTTGAAACTTACTGTGCCCTGGTAACATCTCACCTACAGAATTTCCCCTTTCACACTTCAGTGTTGGTTAAAGTGTCAAAAGTAGGTCATGAGAAACCAAAATATCAGGTTAATTCTTTCAGCTTTTTTTTTTTTTTTAGGTTTTAGATGAGTTTTAAGTACTTAATTTCTCAGACTTATGATGTTCAAGATTTCTGGAAATTGCAATAAAGTTAGAAAAAAATTGGAATGGAATAGGAAAAGGAAGGGGGTGGGAAAAGGGGAAAGGGAAAAGGGAGAAGGGAGAAGGGAGAAGGGAAAAGGGAAAAGGGAAAAGGGAAAAGGGAAAAGGGAAAAGGGAAAAGGGAAAAGGGAAAAGGGAAAAGGGAAAAGGGAAAAGGGAAAAGGGAAGGTGTAGCGGCTTTACCCTGCCTGGATGGCAGGCACCCACTAAATTGTGTCTCTCACTTCCTTCTGCAACTGGACAGGGGAGAGAAAATATAACAAAGGATTCATGACTTAAGATCCAGGGGAGATCATTCACCAAACACCATCATGGGCAAAACAAGCTCAAATTTGAGATATTAACTTAATTTATTACTAACAAAATCAGAGCAGCATAATGAAAAAAAAAAAAGACCTTAAAAACACCTTCCCCCCACTCACTAACCCTCCCTCTTTTCAAGGTCTAATTCCTCCCACAGCAGCACAGGGAGACAAGGAATGGGGGTTATGGTCAGTTCATCACCCATAGCTTCTGCAGCTCCTTAGGGAGAGGAGTTCTTCCCCTACTTGAGCATGGGGTCCCTCACACAGAAGAGAGTTCTCCATGAGCTTTACCAGTGACAGTCCATCCCACAGGCAAGAGTCCTCCCCAGACTGCTGCTGCATGGGTCTCTCTTCCAAGGAGTGTAGTCCTTCATGGACAGGCCCCAGCATGGTCTCTTCTCTCTAAACACCTTCCACAGGATCACAGCCTCCTCTCAGGCATCCTTCTGCTCTGGCGTGGGGCTCCTCCAGGTGGATCTCTCCATCCCTATGGACCTCCATCCACAGGGAACAGCTGCCTCACCATGGATTGCACCACGGCCTGCAGGGGAATACCAGCTCTGGCATCTGGGGCACTTCTTCCTTCTCCACTGACTTTGACAAATTCTAATCCTGCTCTTCCCTGGCCACAGTTACATCTCCACAATAACTTTCTTTCTTTTTTCTTTTTTTCTTTTTCTTTTTCTTTTTCTTTTTCTTTTTCTTTTTCTTTTTCTTTTTCTTTTTCTTTAACCCCGTGTTCGGCTCCCTCAT
>JANPWX010020199.1:2857149-2941106 GCA_024734555.1 Trochalopteron elliotii | reverse complement strand
TCTTCTTTTTCGTCTTCTTCTTTTTCTTCTTTTTCTTCTTTTTCTTCTTTTTCTTTTTAGTTTTCTTCTTCTTCTTCTTCTTCTTCTTCTTCTTCTTCTTCTTCTTCTTCTTCTTCTTCTTCTTCTTCTTCTTCTTCTTCTTCTTCTTCTTCTTCCTCTTCTTTTGCTTCTCCTTCTCCTCCTCCTCCTCCTCCTCCTCCTCCTCCTCACTCCAGTAGGGTCACCTGTTATCCCTCCCACTACCAAAACTTGACCATGAAAACCCAATGCAGAAGAGAAGGAAAGGCAAGGAAAAGGGAGATGTAGACAGATATATATAGATGATAAATAGATATAGACATAGATATAGATGATATAGATAGGCATAGATATAGATGATAGAGATAGGTATAGATATAGATATAGATATAGATAGATATAGATATAGATAAATACAATTTATTAAAAAGCGTAAAAAGGCTTCCTGCTTCCTTACAGATGTGACAGAATAGCTGGTTCCAAAATCTCGTGGTCTTCAGTTCAGCTCTGGTCATAATTTCCAGTTTTTATACAATAGTTTTGATGGTTACTGCATTTCTGTGTCTTTTTAAACTCTGCAGGTGCCTGCAGACTGGGAGAGGGCTTCCTTGCAGCCTGCTAGTCAAGCTAGTGCTGCCTTCAAGCAGAGTCCACAAAATGGGAATGTTTTCCACCCCTCTGGAGGATTCAGTACCAGCTCATTAGTTGCTGATGAGGAATCACAAGAGTTTGATGACCTAATATTTGCTTTAAAGACTGGTGAGTAACTCTTCCCCTTGCTCCTCGAAGTTTGCCATGTTGCTGTGGTGTTATTCATCCTAATGGAGTCACTGTTCCACGAAATACAGGTAATGAGGTCTCTTAACATAACCTGATTTCCAATGAAAATTTTAAAGATCAGTCAACATGGGAATGTCTGATAGGACAACCAAAGAGGCAAAGGAATCCTACCTAGTAAGATGTGGCAGGCACTAACCAAAGCCCACCCAGGTAAAGAGCAAATGGACTTGCTTTGTAGCAGGATGTCACCTAAATGATCTTTAGGGATTAATGATCTCAGACCACTGAGCGTTGCAAGAGACAACAGCAAGGCATTCATGAGTAGCAGATTAAGTGACCTGGCACACATAATTTCAGAAGCTTTTTCTCTTCAGCGATATCAAGAAAAGTCAAAGTGGGTGGAAGACTGGGAATAATAAACAGGTATTTTTATTTAGTAAGTTCATAACTTAGCTGTATATCCCAAGCCAATTTACATTGCAGGAAATGCCTCTAATTATGAGGTCCTCAACATGTGAAGGACATGGACTGATTCCAGAGGAGGCCATGAAGGTGCTCAGAGGGCTGGAGTGCCTCTGCTATGAGGAAAGGCTGAGAGAGTTGGGGTTGTCAGCCTGGAGAAGGGAAGGCACTGAGGAGAGCTTTGAGTCCCTTCCAATACCTAAAGGGGCTACAGGAGAGCAGGAGAGGGACTCTTGATAAGAGCATAGTGTGACGTGACAAGGGGAAATAGCTTTGAACTGAAAGATGCATGTTTAGATTAGGAAGAAATTCTTCCCTGTGAGGATGGGGAGGCCCTGGCACAGGTTACCCAGAGAAGCTGTGGCTGCCCAATCCTTAGAAGTGTTCAAGGCCAGGTTTAATGGGGCTCTGAGCAACCTGATCTAGAGGAAGGTGTTCCTGCCCATGGCAAGGGGTTGGAAATAGATGGTCTTTAAGGTCTCTTTCAGTCTAAACCTTTCTATGTTCTGTGATAATCTGTTTTATACTTACTGATTTTTCTAGACATTTTGCAGAGTAGTTCTACTTTGCTAGCAGTCAATTTTTTTCAAGACTCTCAAAGCAAGGTGCAGAAGTTATAGCTGCAAACCTTTTTTTAGATATGTAAAAAGGTAGCTTTTACTTTTTAACTTCTTGAACACTATGAAGGAAATCAGATAATTCATAGATAGTTAATAAGACATGAAACCATCTACATCTAACACTCCTGCTATTACACAATGTTTACTGCTTAAGTAAATCAGCTGGCATCAGTAAACTGTAGAAGATGAGAGTATTACGTCATGAAGAATAGTCTAGGCAACAGCCATAGCTGAAATATAACACAATTCAACACATATTCAGCACTTAGTTACTTTTTCCTAAGTCTTCAAGCTCCATCCCTAGTTAAGTTGTTTTAAGTCCTTTGAGAAAGTAGGTCTAAAACCAACTTTTGATTTTCTTGCCTAAATTCTATTATTGTCTTCTTTATTAACATTATATTATAATTTGCTTTTAATGAGCATTTCTTATTAAGGTGATTAGAAGCAGTGACCTCAGGCCATTGTTGGAGAAAAACATTTTGTTTACATTACTGATTCAAGTAGTGCCTAACGATTTTATACCAATGCTTATTCTTGTGCCCACACAGTGTGCCCACAAGTTGCAAGAGTCAAAACCCCATGATTTCCAAACCAAACCAGTTGTCCCATCTGGCTTCAGCTTCACATTTGAACAAGATGAACTGAAGAGGTAGTGTGGAAGGTTAGGGCATCTTTGACCTGTAAAGTAAATCTTTATCAGCTGTTGTCTCAGATGCAACCTCTAGCTCAACACATACTTTTATCCTTAAAAAAAATCCAAAAACAAGCAAACAAAAAAAATCCCCTGAAACAAAACAAAAGAAAACAAAAAACGCCAAACAAACAACCCGAGCTTTTCTGTAATTAAAAATCTATTTTATTATTTTCATCCTGACATGTTTTCCAGTTCATTTCAGTGCATGGTCAAGGAAAGGGAGGCAGGGAATCACATAGAAGTAATGAAAAGAAAGATGAGGTGGTGGAAAGCTGGAATTTTTTTCTCTGTTTGGCAATATGGACCTGTGCTGCTAAAGTATTCACTGTGCTGTGGTCTAACAGGAGTTTTATGATAATAGTTAAGCTAGCAGGCACTGAAATGAGTTCATCTCATAGTCTCTCAGCACCACATTTCTTCCTTTCTTGCATCATTGCTTATGCTCACAAACCACAAGAGGTCATGTTAGATTTCTCCTTTTCTTCTTCTTCCTCTCCCTTCTCTCTCTCTGCCACTCTGCATCAGTTAGTCTGATGCCCTTTGAGCACTAGCCCTGACTCCGAGGAAGAAGTGATCATTAGCAAAGGGAAGACAAACACCTCTTCCCTAAACAGGCTAATGTGTATAGGCAGCTAAGATGCCTTTTTGCTGAACTGCTCTTGCCTGTAATTTGCTGTGTGAGGTGCTTCTCAAACCCTTTAAAAAAGCTTTTATTTCAGAAGGCTGAGAAATCCTCATTCTAGAAGAGCAGGGAGAAGGGGCTTTTTCCCCCACATTAGCTAACTTCATCACTGCTAAACTGGGTGTTGCTTTTGGAGGAAGATTGAAATACTATTGTTTGAAGTTTACCTGTGAAAAACTGCAACAGGATCTTCCATTATCTGTGTTTCCTAAAATTGTCAATCTATACCAAAACTTACCTATAGCAGTGTTCCCACTCTGAGGGCTGACTGAGGATCAGCACTGATTAGCAGAGGAATTAATTTTTTTTATGTAAAAACATTTTTATGCCCCTTTGTGCTTCATCTGATCTTTCTGCTCATGTAGTTCTGAGCTTTTTGAAGGTGACTTTAACTTATGCTCACAGGGCATAATTCTGTAGCCACAAGGTTTGACCTGGCAGCCAAGATCAATGGGAATGAGGATAATCATAGCAAAGCTAAAATTTCATTCCTGCTCTCCTGCCACTCTCAGCTGTAGAAATGAAGACAGATTTAAAAAAAAATTCAACCAGTCCTCCACAGAAATACTTTGTTTTTAACTTGTCAGTGTTTAGTAATTTGCAGTGTGCAGTACAGCCCCATAAATAGTTGTGCTGGCACACGCGGCCTTGTTGCTAGAGGAATGTGTCATAGAACTGTGCACTTAGCCCTTGGTTCCACAGTCATTAATACAGGGCCTAATTACAGATTAACCTGAAATACAGGCTGGGTCAGATGGAGGCATACAACTGCAGTTCTAGTGAATCAGATATCCACCTGATTGTGCTTTTTCTTAGGCCACCTGTTATGCTAGCTTTTTACAAGTATCACATGGTGATAGTGATTTCTGTTTCATGAGAAAAATCCAGTGGGCTTCTTATATCATACAGCTATTGTATTTGAATGTCTTATCAAGTAATTCCTTCTTTCCATCAAATGTGCTCATATCCATACAGAAATACACAGTTAAGGATTCACTCTGCTCAATACATCACATAATTTCTTTTATTTTGAAGATCTTTTTGAAGGCAATTCAGGTCCAAAGTGGCTTATGCGAAGGAAATAATGAAACAATTATGGTAGGAAAAATAATTTAGGGACGTGTCCTGCTCATTGACGTGCAAAAAGCTTTTTTTTTTTTGCCTTTTTTTTCCTTTTTTTCCTTTTTTTAAATGTCTATTAATTTGTATTTATTTATTTTATTTTATTTCTTTTATGGCTCTTATCATGATTCAGGGTGCTTCTGTTGAGAAAGTTAGTTATTTATGAATTAGTTTTTGTTGACTTCGTTGATTAACTTTAGAAGTCTGCAATTTTGGACTAGATCTCATTTTTTCCTCTGATTTCTTGTGCAAGGTTTATATTGATAGGCAATTTAGTAAGACCTTTGCCTTCCCAATTGCGACAGAGTCGTGTGTTATTGTCATTGAGGATAAAGCCCAATATACCAGAATTCCCTGAGGACTTCTACTCTGGTTAGGGCTGGGCAGTTAGAAAAAGAGCCAACAAGAATAAAAGTAGATGCAATCTGTCCCAAAGCTGCAAGCTGCCCATCAGAATTTCTCTAAAGCATGAATACTATAAATGCACAATAGCTTTACTGATTTCTGAGCTTCCATCTATATATTACAAATGCTCTTGTCTTTTCCCTTTCTGTGATGCACAAAACCAATTTATTCTTTTGGATGAGATGTGAAACCAAAATACAGCAAAGCCTTTGCGGGAGGCCCAAACTCCTCCAGGGGTGACAGGTGACCCACCATGGTAGTATCCAGATACATATTTAGCAGAATACCTCTACATTCATACCTTAGTGTGTTTTTTACTCTTAATAGAGACAATTGTGATAAATATTATATAAATATTCCAGTATTTCTTTAATATGATGCAAGTATTCTAATGATTCTCTGATATGGAAAATACCTGGAAAAATCTACTAAGCTAAAAGCTCCATACAAATACAACTGTTACAATAGCAATGTTACATTAAAAGATTCATGATCTTCAATCTAATACAGCTAGGGTTCCAAAGTCAGCATTTTATAAACCTTGGTGACACCACTGAAGGTGTCTGATTTTAAGAATAAAGGATCTCATGTGGCTATCCTGAACCAGAGGAAACATTTGAAATTTCTGTTCTGAAAGGTGTTTAGGGCAGCATCCTGGAGACTGTCTATTACAGGGCATATAAACTCTAGGCAAAGTGCCTGCCTTATTATCCTACATGACTTCTGTTTTGAAGGGCTCACTTCAAAGAAAAAAAAAAAAGAAAGGAGAAAAAAAAGGAAAGATCTCTAATTTGTAAATTCATTCAGTTTCTCATCTGTGGCTGTCACACGTATGTTACCTGATGGCTGTTGAATGTGACTGTGCAATACCCAGTAAGCATTTTTAGTTCAATCTGAACTTTATTTATAGAAGTCTGGACGTCTGTTGGTGTCATCGCTGTGAAGTTAGAACACTGAAAAGAGAATTAAATTTGGTTTGTGCAGCTTATTCATATACATCCCACACATATAATAAAATCATGACTGATTAAGCAAGATATAAGTGTTTGAGAGAGAAAAAGTTTTCCCAACGACATGAGTGCAGTACTTACAAAACAAACGCCATCTCCCTTAAAATTTTTTAGTGAAAGTCTGAGCTATCTCTGAGTAAGCAGATGATAACAGCTGGTGTTCCAGGGCACGTAGCGATGCACTGGTGTAGCCCTTTACCAGCAGATGTCAGTGGAGGAACCTCTCTGGGTTTGAAGCCTGAACTGAGACTTTTCAGTTTACAGCTAATCTTTGCATACAAAAAGAAAAGAAAGAAAAACTTCATGTTTCTGTGTATTTTTTCTTCAAATAGTTCCTTCACAAATTGGGGAAAAGTAATACTCCTTGCTACATACCTACCATCCTAACACTCATGTCTAGATGAGTGCATGCTTTTTGGGATCTGATTGAGTTTAAATTCCACTCTAATCTGAGAACACAATGGACCAATGAACTCTGTGAAACGCCATTGTGTAAACAGTCATACTCTTTCCAGCCTGCCGACTGTTTGGTAAGCTGGTATCCTGGTTACATTTCAGTTCTTATTCCTAAAAAGGATCAGCTCTAACATAGTTTGTCTTTGCAGCATCAGCAGAACAAGGCCCTTGTAAACTTAAAGTACCCAGTTTCAGTCTCTGACCTACCAAGTTCCTGATAAGAACCTCTGTAACAAGAAAGATCTTCTCTGACTTTGCACAGAGCATGGACAAAACTTGCACGTATATGACATTTGAAAATATACATATTGTAATACCATTATACCAATACCCGATCTTTTTGTAGTGCCTAGCAAGATTCTTAAAGAAACTCCATGCTAAATAATTTCCACTTTACCAGTATAGCCACTGGTAAAACAAATATCTTTCTAACACCAATAGTCAATGTTCACCTTGAAATCTGAGCCCAGGGTGATCATATTTATGATGTCAAATGGTTTTTAATAATGGGGTGTTTCAGTTTTTGGAATTTGTACCCTTTTCAGGTTGACTAAATGTCTTGAATGGATTCCACTGTTATTATGTTCCACAAGAAGTATTGTTACTCATTTGAAGTATTTTATTTACTTCATGGTTTTTGCTTGATCTTCCATGCCCATGTGGTAAATACAGCAGTCTGATCCATCTTCTCTCTTACAGTCAGGTTTCCTTTCTAAAACAATTAAATATCAAAAAATCAAAACAACTTGTTTAAACAATTTCTGTTTTTCCCAGGACATTCAAGCACCTTTTGGATATTAGGATTCTGCTCAGTGATTCCGCTCAAAATTTAAATGTGCATACAAATTTAAATCAACTTCAATACATTTATAAACAAGTATTTTAATAATTCAGATCTTAAACTTGACTTTGTTATTGTATCTCTTCATGTTGATGGATTTTTACTCCTGTCATACTCTGGCAGGAGTTGCTGGTTTCTCAAGAGCTTGGGTCATGCAGATCTAAGGACTCACCAGTGTCAGTGAATGTTCCCTCCATGACCCAAACACCAAAACCAGGTGTAAAAAGGATCATGGTGTAGCTTCACCACTTCTCCCCTGGATCGTAGGGCATGGATCCTAGTTTGGCCCCTACCAGGACTTCATCCAGACCTCTGCAGGAAAACTTGACTAGTCCTACCTTCTGCACAGGGTCTCTGGACCAAACTCCATATTCAAGATTCCAGCCTTGCTTCCCACAGCAAAGCAGCATCTCACTGCTGCCCACTTTACAGTACTTCTTTTCTGCTAGAGGGGTGGTAGATGGAAGGGTGCTAAGAGAAAACTCTGTAAAAGTGGAACAACAGAGAGCATGGAAAAAGATGAAGAAAATTTAAAAAAAAACAACACTCTCTTCTTTTGTCGAACAAAACAAAAGATTCGAATGTCAGCTGAGGTAGAAATAAGAGATGCACTGCACACCTGATAAAAACTCTAGAAAATACTTTTCACTATGAAATGCAAATCACTGCCTCTCCCAGCATTACCCTGTTCAAGGCTGTTTTGAGCCAGATGTCATTCTTTTGTAACTGCCTTGAACTGCATGTAGTTGCAGATCTGCTTCTGCCCAAAACAAATTACTTCCCTCATCACTTGTTAAATGACATCGCTGCAGGATCATGCCTGAAAGTAATTTGTATTGAAATCCTCATGCCTCATTATACTCATATGCATTTCTCAACAAATTTAAAGCCTATAGACACCCTAAGTCCTAAAAACTGATGTATTGCGTAGAATTTCTTCTATAGCTCAAGGAGAGGAACTGAAAAAGCACTGAATTTACAGTTCCAATGGATCTTTTGTGACAAAATGGTCTGAAAAAAATTCCATTTCATAAAAATTAGTGGAGGATTATGTATCTTCACACTGATCAATTCAAACCTCCCCCACAAAAAAAGCCTAAACGAAATCCCCATCAAACAAATAGGAAGCAGGAAGCTAACAGAAATCCTAGGACAAAAGGATGGAGAAGGTAGCCTCCTGAGGTCTCTTCTAGACAAGTATTAGAGGTTCCCTTGGACTAAAGTCTGGTATTGTCTTACAGTAGACGTAAGACTTAACCCACCAGTTTATGCCAAATGTGGATTTAAAGAATATTTGGTCAGCATCTTTTTTCATGTTGAAATTACTCTTATTAAGACAGCTGGAATTATGGTTTAACATAGAAATCGTATCATTAAAAATCAATTCTTTATGAGGAAGTCCTTGGAAATACCAGACTCTTACAGCCAGATCATGAACCCAGTCTTAGCCAGGCCTTTATTTATGCTTTTTTGATTTCAAGGCAACCTTGAAATAACTATTGTACCACTTACTGGCCCAAAAAAAGTGAATGTCAATGGAATTATGAAAAAAACATCTGGATGGTACAAAGCTATGTCAGCTAATGTTATAATCCATGGATTCAGAGGAAACTTGTAAGAGGAAACGTGTTGCGGGGTGGGGAAATGTTTCAATAATCAGAATAAGGCAGAGTGGGATAGGGTATCCCCATTTCTGTGTCAAAATTCCATTCTCACTGTTTCTTATCGTTGTTGTTTTTTTCTCTGTTTCAGGTGCAGGTCTCAGTGTCAGTGATAATGAGTCATGCCATGGCAGCCAGGACGGTGGCAGCATGGCCAACTCCCAGATCGTAGAGCTTAGAAGAATACCCATAGCTGACACTCATCTCTAACTCCACAGCTTGCTTGGGTTTTTGTTGTTGTTGTGGTTTTTTATCCAAGCCTCAGTATTTTTATATTTGTACTTCCTTTTGCACTAAAACACTATATGAAACTACTAGAATGCTGTTATCTTTACTGAATGTTTAACAAGGAATGTTTGCTTGAGGTTTTGTACATCAGAAAAAAACTGTAAATTTTTTACAGTGGGTGAGCATCAATAGATACCATGGCAATTGGCCTAGATTTGTATCTTGTAAGTAGATGATACATTTCATAAACTGTAGCTTTTTTAAATTAACCTGTACATTAACACTGATTAATAAAGCAGTAGAGTCTGTTTAATACAAACCAGTCTGTTATTTCTCCTTATTGTTTATGAAGACAAAAGGTGATGCAGACACCCTGTTGGATAGGAAAGCATTCTAGTGGCACAGTTCTTCTAAGTTTCCTAAGCTGCACTCTGTTTTTTGAGTACCCAAATCTGTGAACAAATTCAAATAAAGTCATAAGCCTTGAGCCAAAGAGCTTGTAATTTAAGTTGTGACATGATAAATATGCAATGATCTGAAACACACAGAGGGAAGGAGAGATGAAGAGTGAAACCACTAGCAGCTGTGTGCTTTTAACTTCTTTACCTTGCTGGTTTCGTATATTAAGCTCTCTCACTCTTTTCACTGTCAAAAATAAGGGAAATTCCAAGTAGTTGCATTTTCTGTTGATCTTCATGTAGATATTCTTGTTCCAATTGAAGGGTTCAAGTATTGCATTACAGAGTGAGATCAGTAATCTGGGGCCATAAATGAGCAAAAAAAGTTCCTCCCTTGGAAGAAAAAAAATAACAGAGGAAGTATTTCAGAACTGAGGGGGAAAGCAAGCTGATCTTGTAGAAATTATTAACTCTGCTTGTGCACAGATAGTCTGTAAGAAAAACACATTAAATCAGGAGACCAAGGGAATTTTCCTCTGAACATTTCTTAGCATAGTATAGATGAACAATAAATGAGAGAGCAAGTATTTTATACCTTCCTCAGGAACTTGCCTAAAGGCTTTGCACTGGGTAAAGTCTGAGCAATGACCTCTCCTTTTAAAAGAAAACTTTTCTTACAGAAATCTTTCCATGAATTTTTCTAGAATGATATGCAAATTTTGCTGTATCTAAATAACTGTTGAGCTTTAAAAAAGCCAAAACCACCAAAATAAACAAATTCCACCTCTGCATCACAGTTCTGTAACAGCTAATAGGACTGCACAGCTTATAGTCATCACCTGTATCCAAGAGAAACAAAGACTTTAAGGTCTAATGCTGCAAAAGCCTTGACAGACACAGAAAACTATTTCTAGTCAGGAAAACCCTTAAACAAGTGCTATTAAAGTATATATTTGAACTGGGAAATAAGAATATGTCTGTATAAAACTAGTATATTATTGCCTGTATTAAGACTAACATTTCTGACTCACAGGAATTTTATTGGCTCTTTATACTGGTCATGGTATAGAGGGAACAAATCCAAATCTTTTTGGTAAATGTCAAAAGTTAATGTGAGCTTGAAGGTGGGACTAGGGACAGTGCACGAGCCTTTCTCCATTGTGGGCAATGAACAGGGCAGTCCAGAAGACACTGAACAGAAGGGGTGGCTGTTAAAATTGGGTGCAGTGCATCACGACGCCTGTATAGATGCATACAGATGTATAAAGTGGCCAACTTTATGCAAAAGTGAGCAATCAAAGCAAATGTTAAAATTAATTTTTTTTATTTTCCAAAATACACCTGATGAGAAGGGACTTTCTGAGCACTTGAGTGAACTGTAAGTATTGAAATATGTCAGTCTGGAGTTAAAATGGGTTTTGGATATTTTGCAATATGGCACTCTTTTATTTTCCTCACAGGATACCTGGATCATTCTTCCTGAATAAAATGAGATGAAGTAAATCTTGTTAATTCTGATCCTTCTCATCTACCCACTAAAGGCTTAATGTGAAGCCTGGCCCTACAGAACTATTGCAACACTTGCTCAGTTGTGAGCAAGTCAGGGCTGTAACAGATGTTTCATTACTCACAGTACATGCTACTACATGCCGTGAGAAAGCTTATAAAAGAGGATGTTTGTTTGATTTGACTCATCACCATAAATGTTAATACTTTATGTCACTTCAACTTGTTGCACAACTGGCCTGGTTAGGGATTTACTGTAAATGCATCAGCATTTTCAGAGCAGATCAGTAGGATGGCATCTGCTGCCAGCATTTTCTGAATTTTAAATCTCTAGGTGGTACTCACATGGTTTAAGGTCATGAGATGAATTTTGTAATTGTTTTAAAACCAATCCTTTTTTAGCAGAAAATGTTCTGCCTGTAGGAGATTCAGTGGTTTGTAAAAACAAGTCTGTCTCAGCTCCTTTTTGCTGTTGCTTGGACAGGAGGAGAGCAGCTGTGTGCCTGAGTCAGGAGTGCCCAGCAGCCACACCTGGGCAGGACCAGTGCCTTTACACTTGGTGTAGCTTAACCCAACCAGATCCAACGCCTCCTGCAGCCCCTTGATCTCAGGAATTATTTGAAATTAGACTGAGAGTGTAAATGTTTCTTTGTTTCTATGAGGTAAAATAATCCACAGCTAGGTGTCTTTCAAACCAAGCATTACCACAGAGCCTGCCATGCTGACTGACTTATACCAGCATTTGCTTTTCCCCTCTGTAGGGAAAAAACACTTGCTGCCTTTTCTGTTTGCTTCTAAAAGAAGTTCATTTCTCCCCAAGAAGCCATTTTATGTGTTTTGAAGGGTAGAAGGAGCTGTAATTAATATTGACTATATTTAATATTAATACTTAATATAATATTAAATAAAAGTACTTACTACAATATTTAATTGACTGTATCTGTAATATATTTCAATTAATATTTAATACTATAATAAGATATTATGCTCTATGCAATACTGTAATATATAATTGTTTAAAATTTATTATATTTCTTAGGTAGGTGTTATACTGGTATAATTTAATATTATATAATAACACTTAATATATAACATTTTACAGTTCACTGTGTGAAGAAGGTCTCTTTTCCAGACAAATTTCACTTAAAACTACTTACATATATATATGTATATCAGATGGATGAGAGAACGTGTTTCAGGAGTTTGTTACTGCTCGCATGCCAATATAATTCACCTCTTTTGAAAGATGTCAATGTATTTCACATTCAAATGCATAACTGGTGAAAAATGCTAGGTTCAACAGATATCTTTTAGGTGATATTTTAGAGAAAGCCACTGGTTTCACCTTTCTTGCTGTATAGCAAGAATAAAGCTCCATGTCAGTGACTTGAACAGAACTATTCAGATTACTAATTTTTTTAGAACCCAGCGGAGGGCCCCACTATATTAATGTTCTGTCTCTGCCGTGCAGTGCTTAGCTCTCCAGTATTCTACATCTCAAGTCATCCTGCTGAGGACTCTGCAGTGAGAGCTTTGATCTGCAAAGGATTAGGTTATATTGGGAGCTTTACAGCAATATAGTGCCTATGTGCTCAACATAAAATTATGTTAAATTGACTGATCATGTCAGGATCACAGTTAGACTAGAAAATTGCTTAAATTCAGGCATACCCTGCCATCAGATGCTTTTCTCTATAGCTTGGTTTATGCTCTGACCCTTGGGCTACTATTGTAGATTCTGTTTCTCCAGCACTAGTGTAAACCACTAAGAAATCAGAACGTATTTCAGATTTGCTGGCAGCAGAATTTGCTCCTGTGTTACTTTTACTGACGTGTAACTTTTACTGTACTACTTTTACTACGTGCTACTTTTACTGTAACGTGTAAAAGGAGCATATGCAAGTTTGGGTTTATCTGTTCAATATGTTATTCTGTTAATCTTCACAGAAAAATGTTCAAGAAGAATTTCCGCTTCTAATTTCATGATTCAAAATTATCTTCTCTACAATAAATGCATTGTAATAATTACAGAGTAACACTCTGGTACACAAAAAATAAATGGAAATAATTGCAATGTAATACTCAAGCATTATTGAACTTTAGTTCAATACCTGATATTTAGTTCAATATTTATTATTCAGATATTTAGGGACTGATAATATGCTGAAACTGAGAAGACAGTTTCTGTAAACCAGCCTAAAATTTAGGCCAAAACCCTAAGAATGGTTTTGCTTGGTTCATTTTAATCAAGTCAAGATTGCGTTTATTATAGTTAGAGCATTTTTACACGACGACAAGATTTGGAGGAAAATATATATTCCTATGTCTCATAACAATGTCTGAGATAAAGACAGAAGGATTTTGACTGGAGTTATTTTTCCCCAACTCAGCAGGCAGGCTTTGAAGTTGGTGTGTTTGTGCCTGTGCTATAGCACCACTGATCTTAGCACACAGTGACTTTATCCAGTCTCAAAAAGCTGTCTTCTTCAGTGTGCCTTTTCTCTTCATGAGCAAGTACATGTCACCATGTGCAGACAGACAAAAGATAATTATAGGATACAATAATATAGATATGTAGATCTGGATGTGGATACAGATATTGATATAGGAGATATAGCTAGATGTAGATGTAGATGTAGATGTAGATGTAGATGTAGATGTAGATGTAGATGTAGATGTAGATGTAGATGTAGATGTAGATACAGATGTAGATACAGATATAGATATATAGACATAGACATAGACATAGGTATAGCTGGATAGATGGGTAATAGGAATAAATTCTGTTTCAGTCTGGGAGCTAAAACATTGTAGTTATGAAATGGGTTTCTCTGGAAACTTCTTGGCTCCTTCTTTGCAATTCCTGAACCAAAGTTAAGCTTGTGATTTCCTAGTTACCTGACTGGAAAGAGTCAGGCATGGGATATAGAGTTGCTAAAGGAGGAACAAGGTAAGGGGATGCCCAAAATCTCCCTTTACACTTAGCCTCACACAGCCCACAAGCTATGTGATGGATGTGCTGCACAACTACAGCCTGTTTGTGCCTTGGGTCTGTCCCCCATGGTAGGGAAGCAGAGGAACAAAGATTTACCATCCAGCAAGGACCAGGTGGGTGAATGAATTCCTGCTTGATGTGTACACAGGACGATAATTCTTTTTGGTTTGAGAGAACAGCATGTCCTGGAGATTGGGACAGGGCAAGAGGAAAAAAATGGTCAAACACTGACCTCACTCCAAATCCTTGATGAATCCTGACAAAGGGCAGTAGTGAGAATTGTTTCTCCTTTCATGTGTGCAGGAGGATAACACTGCTAGCTCCCCTCCAAGGCTGTGGCACACAGGAAGCATCTGCACTAGTTACTGAAACAGGACTTGGTCTCTACTGTTTCAGAGCCTAATTGAGAGCTCTTTGAGTCTGTTCTCCTTTTCATAGATGCTGTTTGCTCCTTTCAGCAGAAATCTAAACATACCCCATCAACTAACTTTCTTCTGAAGAAATGCCTTTCCTTCCTGAGCTCCTGCATGCCCAGTGCCTCAGTTGCCCACATTACTTCCCAAAGATACTTGTTATTCACTTTTTCCTTCCAGATAATTTTAAGGACATAATGCCAATTAAGAATCTTCTGGTTTTCTGTCTTGTAAGAAGTAGCAGGTTTCCTTCTAATTTTTTTTTGTTCTGCAACTTTCATGTTTTGTACCTTCTGTTGGTTAAGGAGTCATGTGTTACTCCAGCAAAATACAGTTGGGAGCATCCTCATGGTTGCATATGTGCCTATTTTGGCTATTCAGGTGGCACAGTTCACTGGTAGATGTGACTCCACCCACGTGGATCCTGTGTCCAGCTACTGTCTGTTGTACATCTAATAAATCCCATTTTAACTGGGACTTTCTGCAAGTATTGGAACATGCATGGTCAGTTGTGGAGCAATCATGATTGCAGCTGAGGAACATAAGTGAAGAGGATAAACTTCTGATGCTTCTTTGTCTTCCTTTTCTTTTGTTTTTAATCACCCAATCACTTCTTATTGTTCCCACAACATGATTCTCTGCCTTCTGATGCAGCAGTGTGTAACGACCCAGAGTACCTAAGGCAACGGCTGTGATCCTTCTCTGAGGATCAATCCTGCATCTTGAGATCCAGACTTAATAAGAATGATTTTGCTCTGCAGGGCTAAGGGGTTTTTTAGAGTTAAGAGTGTATTACTCCTTAAATTCATTGCTGGCAGAAGATGACTTGCACATTGGAAGACCTCTAATCCTGATCCTTAAAGGACTAAGGATTAGGATTAAAATACCTCACACCCTGGTTTTTAGTGGACTAAGGATTAGGATAAGGTCTGACCTATGGCAGTTGTGTGGACCCCTACTTTGTCAACAGCAAGGAAACAGCCTTTCTACCTTAAAAATCATGCTCAGCTGCAGAGAGCAGGGCAAGAACAAGCCAGGCAAATGCCAGGCAGTTACCAACAAGCCTTTTGGCTTGTAATGGAATGGCCCATTACAAACACTGGGTGATTGATATTGAAGATAATCCTCAGAGCATGTAAAAGAATCCTACATAGCCTCAGGAGATGGACAGCTAAATCCTCAGAGCCAGTATACAGTTATGACATCTGACCCTGGGGATACGGACCTTGTTTTTGAAAGCAGAATGCTTTAGAGAAGAAAGTAAATGGAGAAACTTGGTCTTATAACCCAGAAAAAGAGCCTTGGATATTCATGAAAATAATATTTTATTCAAAGGAAACAGAAGTTAAGGTTTTCTTTTCATATAATTGAGGCTAGCAGAATTTTAAAATGTCACAGCTGTGAAACTGTGAAAAGTAAGAGAATGTGCATTTTTATATATATTTATACCCTCAGAATTACTGTTAGAATTAATATTTTTTTGCAGAAGTACTAGCTGACAAAAAGAAGTGCTTCACATATCATATGAAGTAAGTTAACGCCTAAACGTAATACTCATTGGGCCTGTATTCCACAAGTGGTCAGAATTCATTAGCTCTAATTTAAATACTTTATATTTTAATCTGATCTCTACTGTAAAAGGAAAATTCCTGTGCTGAAACTAATTAAAGCCCTTTTCCCCCTTTTCGTTTTATACAAGTATTATATTTGTCTTATGACTTGTATATTACTGGTGGCAATACATGTTTGGCTCAAAATTAAGTTCATAATTTCTAGCTTCCTGGGGGAGATGGAGATAAAGGCATAATTTCTTCCTTGTACTGGACAGAGACAGCTTTTCTATTGTGAGAAGCTTAGTACTTTATGAATTAAGCAAATAAATAAGCCTCTAAAAAATAATGCTTCTTGGATTTGGGAGGGGAGATTTGAAATTGACATGTTTACGTGTCTACTTTTCTATAAAAGAATGTAGAAAGTAGAAAAGGATGAGGGATATTTAGCCCCATTAAGTGTGAAAAAGATGAAGAAGTGTGCTTTCCTATTGAGATCCATTCTAGGCCAAAACTGGATACGCGGAAAACAAATTCATGACAGTGGGAGTCATTGTCTTAGCTTGACTATTAACAGCTGTAAGATTACGCCTGCGGTGACTGTTTTTGTTTGTTCTGGCAGGATACAGTCAGCAGTGACTGCTCTACTGCTTCTTAAGGTCAGATCCTGATCTAGCAGCTTCTCAGACAATAGTTCTAAACATCAGATTTCACTGATAGCAATTTATACTTTGTATTTACAGGCATGAAACTCTGGTTTTAAGTGACTTATATTGTGAATAGAAGTGTTATTTTTTGGCTCACAGGTGGAAAAACTGTATCTCCATGTTTATCTTAGTGGCCTGGAATTCAAAGTGAAACTGGGGTCTGTACAATCCCAGAAAATGTGACAGGATATGATTGTCAGTATTAGAAAGAGTGTACTCCATTTTGACTGTCTGTTTAGATTGATATGAGAGCATGCTCATCCATCTGCCTACCATCTTGTGCATTGACATACACCTACTTCCAAACACAAAAACCCAGAACATCAGAATGGTTTGAATTGGAAGGGACCTTAAAATCATCTCATTTTCATGTCCCTGCCATGGGCAGGGACACCTCCCACTAGACCAGTTTTCTCAAAGCCCCATCCAACCTGGCCTTGGATGCTTCCAGGGATGGAGCAGCCACAGGCTCTCTAAACAATCTCTGCCAATGACTCACCACTCCCACAGGGAAGAATTTCTTCCTAGTATGTAATCTCAATTTACACTTCTTTGTCTTAAAGATTTTCCCCCTTTTCTTGTTACTACATGCTCTTGTCAAAAATGCCCCTCTTGGGATGTCACACCTGGTAGCTGTCCCTCCCACAGAGGAAAGTGGAAGATGCCCCAGCTCAGAAGTAGCTGAGGAGCAGAGGTGTACCCTGTACTGATAAGCCAGAGGTGGAGAGCAGATCTTGCTCTCTTGCAGCCCTTGAGTTGCAGCACCACAAGAGCTTTAGGCTCCTACTTACCCACCTGCCATGCTGTGCCCTGTTCCAGCACCAGTGCACACAGTGTTTTCCTGCTCTTGGCTTTCCTCTGCAGAAAGTGGAGGGTGTCTGAAAACATCGCTCTTGTTTCTGACCAGGTCTTTATCATCATGGGGCTCCTCATCCACACCTCACATACACTTGATATGCACACAGCACCAGAGCCCCCAGGAGTTATCTGTGTACAGCAGAGACAAAACAGGGTTTTTTCTGAAGCTTCCTTTGCCCAGATTCTTGCTTTTCCCTTCCCATCTGGCCACAGTGACAGCTTTGGGCAATGCTTAGGTGACAGTTTGGAACTTCTCTCTCTGACAGCCCTCATGGATGTTTGTCTTAGCTCTAGGGTCATGCTGTAGGGATGATCTTCTTCCCATTGGAATAGTTCCTTGGACCATTGCTCCCATACAGTTTGCAGGACTGGGATGCACAGAGTTAAAACTTTGAACTTGCCCCACACTTCATGTGTCTTGAGCCTGGAGAGCTTGAAGAACTAGCTACATCTGATCAAATCCTACTTCATAGCTTCAGTGTGTGCAGTCTTATGGATCATGCAAGCTCCAGCTATGTTCTGTAAGAAAATCTGCTGGCCTGCATATAAGCAGCATCTTGGGAGCTTTGGGATCTGGTTTGGCATAAGTTGAGAGAGAGGACACTCCTGATCGGGGTTCTTGTGGCCAGCAGACAACAAAGGGAGGGCAAACTACCTTGTTGGTGTCTGAGGTTCTTTTCAGGTCTCAGCTTTAGCCCATGACAAGGATATGTGGGGTTGTCAGTGCATTGCACAACACAGAATACCTGTGCACAAAACAGCACAACCCTTCTTCCTTGTACGCACAACCTGAAGAGGTTGTGGGTGTGAAGCTACCTTCACAATCTTTGTTCATGGCGATTTACACCATGTCTACTTAGTAGATTTGTCTCTGGGGCTGCAAAAATAGCTCTATTGGACTCTGAGGTTGTATCAGGCTTGGTTTTGGTTTTTTTTTCGTTTGGTTGCTTTTGGGTCTTATTTGTTTGTTTGGGTTTTTTTTGGTGGGGTTTTGTTTTGTTTTGTTTTTTGGTTTTTGGTGGGTTTTTTGGGGTTGTTTCTTTGGTTTTGTTTTTGTTTTTTGGTTTTTGTTTTTTTGGGGTTTTTTTGTTTGTTTGTTTGTTTTGTTGTTTGTTTTTTGTTTTTCTGAATTGATCTTTAATTGATTTTCAGGAACACATGAGGGCTGGAGAAAGTCTTGCTGCTAGTTGTGTTTCAGATTTCCCATTTGGGGTAGATAGTCTGTGACCATGTGGTTCCCTGCTTCATTTTGGTTTTCTTTCTTTAGTTTTCCAAAGGACATGCAATTTTTAGTGTTCACCTTCTTTTCATTGAGCTGAAGGGAGCTTTGGCTATGAAGAAAATATGTGTCTTCTATGATGCATGCTGGACAATCAGTGTGTGGGCAATTGTCCAGAGGCATTATTTTTCTTAAGCTTTTGCCTTATTCAGAAAAGATTTTCAGAGTATCAGTGTGACCAATAAAAATTGAAATGAAAATTATCAATAATATAAAGACAAGGGTTTGTATTATAATATGTGATTAAAATATATAATGCAAATTGCAATTTTAATATGGATAATACCAAATTAATTGTGCTGTTGCTTATAAAGCAATAAAAATATGAGGGTTTTTCTGTGCATCAATAAGATGGAAAGACACCTCATTGTTAATGTCTGCTTATCTGTCTCTTGCTCCAGTGCCCTGCCACAGTGACCTATAATCATTATATTCTGTAATGCCTGACCTGGTTTAAAAACAAACACGCTGCTTGATGATAAAGGAAAAGGAAATGTCGTAGTTAATTTTGAGGAGGTTTTGTGTAGTTGTACCCTATTTTGATTCTTTCATATCTAAATTATTGATGAAGTAAGCACAGGATGCTGCTGAGTGCAATTGTACATGAGCACAGTGTATTTAATATCATCTAATGATCAAGGTTATATTTATGCTTGGAGGTGATAAAAAGATCTTGGTCTTTGCCTTCCATATACATCTAATGAAATGTAGCCAGAATTAACTGCATATAAAGGCATTTCATACGGCCCTTGGATGCAGTTTCCATTTGGCTGCAGATTTTTTGCTTTGAACAAGAGCCATTGGGCTGGAACAGCTCCCAGCGGTGCAGGGGTGTGATGGTGAGAGTGGGGAGCAAGACACCGTGGCAGTCCTTCACACTAACCTGTTGCAGAGCAACATGAGTCCTCCAGGATTTCAGCAGGGTGCTGCTCTGCTCTCCTACTGCTCCTCTGCTCCAGTGGTCCTCCTTAAGGATTTCAGTGAGACCATATGCCTGCTGGATGTGAAGATGACCAACTTGTTTTGATTGAGGAATGCCAATAAAAGCAACTAAATTGATGCTGAATTAGGTCATACTGGTCTTTCCAGGAATTTGGACTCTGCTACCAATTCTTAGCAGTATCAGTAATGTTCAGGAAAAAATTGTGTAAAGCATGTCATGCATGGTAGTAGATCTATCATTAAGTGTTTATATCCACGTTCTTTTGAAATGTGTGAATCAAAATTATTTTAACCCATTTTTTTTCCAGCTAAAATATTGATAACACCACACAATGAATTTTCACTTTGAAGGAAATTATCCAACATCCACTACACCCACAGTGAAACAAATGTATTGAAAAATTCCTACCTGCCTCAATTAGGCTTTCCAAGTCATCCATCACTCTAGTAATAAAGATATTTCTTGTTTCCTAAACTGTACCAGTAACTGCCAATTAAAATGCAACTATTTAATCATGTTGAATTAGAGCTATAATAATATTAGTCATTGCCTAATAACCTTTTGTAAGCCACTAAGAAAGTAAAGTCTTGCCAAGAAGGCTGTTATCCTTTCACGATATAAATCAAAAATCATAACTGTACTGTGCACCTTCACTTTTTTTCTACCACACTGTGTAAAACACAAAGCAAGAAGCCAGAGAAGGGTTAAGTATTCTAAAACAATTTGTAAATTGTAACTCAAGAGGCTGTCTAGGCCTATTAATTAGTAAATCATTCATAATCTTGAAAATATTTAAATGCACTTGATTTCAGTAAAATATACCAAGTGGAACAATCTGATAATGTGACTGCTGCCTTCAAGACTGTAAAGGACAATGACCTTTTCAAGTGTTTCTGTAAATGTTTCAACATAAATTGATGAAAATAATAATCAATTTTATTCCACTAATGCTACAAGTGCCATAAATTAGGACTAACATGAAGTCCCATGTTTTTATCCATTAATAAGTGTTATTTTCATTAATATTCCCAAACTCATCATCTTGAAGCCATTGTAGACATGGGTTGGAGCTTTCTTCTCTTTTCTTTGTTCTTGATTAGCAACTTTCTGGCAGTGCTTCTTCCCTGCTTTATTATCATTTTGGTAATAGTGGTGGAAAATCACCAGCTCTGTACTCCTGTAGCTGTGGATGCTCACAAAGGACAGGGCACATTCTATGGAACAGTAGCCCTGGCTGGATTAGAAAGGATTTAGAAAGGGCTTAGATTTTCAAGGCACTTATAATGAATTTTTATGTGATCCTTAAAACATAAACACTTTGGATTTCTTCTGTCTCTCCTGGAATGTCTTAGGTGGCACTTCTTTTCTTTTAGGTGCCCTAAAGTGGACCCTGTGATAGTTCAGGAGCTTGATATTGGTGTGTTACACCAAAAAATAAAAACAATTTCCAAATCATAGAATCATGGATGCATAGAGTAATTTAGATGGTCAAAGACCTCTAAAATCATTTGATCCAACCCTTAATCCAATCCAACACTGCCAAGTCCTCTACTAACCCATGACCCCAGATGCCACATGTGTTTAAAATGCCTACCGGACTAGTGAGTCCATCACCACTCTGGGCAGCCCATTCTAGGGCTTGACACTTTCAATGATGACATTTTTTCTAATGTTTAATCCAAGTGACCCCTGGCAGCAGTTGAGGACTTCCTCTAGTCCTATCCCTTGTTACTTGGGTGCAGAGACCTGCTGTCACCTGGTTACAGTCTCTTTTCAGGTAATTGTAGAAAGAAAGAAAGATGATCTCCCCTAAGCTTTTGTCCAGGCTAAACAACCCCAGCTCCCTCAGCTTTTGCTCATCAGACTTTCCTCCACAGTCTTCTCCATCTCTGTTGTCCTTCTTGGGGTTTGATCCAGCTCCTCAATGTCTCTCTCGTAGTGAGGGGACAAAACTGAGCCCACGAATGAAGGTGTGACCTTACCGTTGCTGAGTGCAAAAGATTTATCATTTTACAGTGCTAAGTACCTTGGTTAGCACAAGAACCAAACCTAGAATGGAAAGGAATCTAATTATCTGTGGCTGCTAAACAGATCAAGTCTCCCACACTTGAGGAGTCATTCTTGAGGTGGACCACATCACTAAGACTGACCTTTTGGAGAAATGAACAGGGCAGTCTTAGCCTTAGGCACATGTGAACTAGAGTCAAAATTTATTAACTGCAGCAAAAAGACTGATGCAGTGACTGAGATGTGTCTGGGCTCTGTTTGTGTAAACACTTTGGCTGGTGCCACACGGAGGCTGCTATTCCAGCCCTGGGAAACTCCCAGCCAAGAATGAAACACTCAAAAGGAGGAAGTGCATAAAACAAAATATAAATACTTTCCATGAATGCTTATATTGTTAAGACATTTCAAGGAAAGAAAACAATGCAAATACAAAACACAAGGAATAACGACAACAATATTTCTGGAAAAAGTTGTTTCAGCGCTTTGTTTATTTACTGCTTCCTTGCTGTTCTAATTACCAACATGATGTGCAGCATTTATATATGAAAAATAAAGACTAAGTCTGTCCTCATGAATGAATAAGAATCAGAGAATCACAGAATATGCTGAGTTGGAAGAGACCCACAAGGAGTGGGTCTCATCGAGTCCAGCTGAGGAGGAGCTTTCCAGTTCATATCAGCAAGTGTTCAGCCAACTATTTTAATGTTACTAAAATTCCACAACATCTGAAAACAATCTATAGACCCTTAGTCAGACCTTACCTGCCTTTGGTGCTGGAGAAAGTGCCTGTGAGCATCATTTCCCTCGACTTTTCACATGTGGGCTAGAAGAGTAACCAGTTGATCCCATGAAAATAGAGGTACCATTGAAAGTACAGGTTTGCCATTGCATTACAGGTTCATCAATGCATTTCAGGCTGCAGAAGACTGATCAGAAAGCCCAAAAAATATACACTGGTCAATAAAGCTCTCACACACACAGGAGAGGGAAAAGTACAGTTTACCTAGGGAGTTCAGGTGAGCTTGTGCAAACTACCTGTTAGGTAAACACCTCTAGACTCAAGGGGAAAATGGGTGCTGCTCTTCGTCTCTATCTGGCACAAGTCCAGTAGCCTCCCTGCACCTGCATCCACTACCCCAGCTAGCCTAAGTGCCTGTGTGTCCAAAGAAGTGAGTTCACCCTGGGAAGTCCCCTAGGTTAGTCCTGTCCTTGCATGCCTGTTCTGCTAAAAGCCTCAGTTAATTTCCATGCTGGTCAGTGAAATCTACAGGCATCAAATGATCCATCAGTGTGGCCACAGGATGCTTCAAAACTTCTTGACCCTCGGATCCAGAGACCCCTCACACAGGCAGGGAATAAAGCTTTCAGGGTTTGGGATGTTAAGGCAGGCTAACAAAAAATCAAAATGTGCATCTGTTTGTGTATGTGTGTGTGCTTTTCAAAAATGTTCAATGCTAATCCATATTTATTAATATTAGTGGATGATTTAAAAGGCTTTTATTAAAATTTAGAGTGAGTGAGAAGGAGGTATCTCCCTGCCTCTGGAGACTTAGAAGAGACTCTGCCGTTTTTTCTGGTTGCATTTGAAATTCAGCAGCATTTTGCTTTGTGAATTTGTAGTAAATAGGACATGTCAGGGAATTTATGTAAGAAGTCAACTGCTGGAGATATATGGCCTGAAGAAGTGTTTTTGCAAGCTAGAAAGAAGTAATATGTGAGTTTGAAGTGCAGTAATCACAAGAAAAAAAAATAAAAAAGAGAGAAATTTTAAAAAGCGTATGTACTATCTTTCCATCATGTTGGGCAGAGCCTGAAGTGAATTATGGTTTTTTTCTTTCTTCTAAAGGAATCTGTAATTTTTCTGCATCAGATGTAATATAAAAATACATGATTTAAAAAAAAATTAGAAAGAAAAGGCCCAGCTTCAGATGAACAAATTGTTCATTTCTTCAGGTATGTGGCTTATTTATCTTTCTTTTAGAAGAAAACTATCAATGGCTATATATTTCTGATGACTTCATTAATTGGGCATGGCAGGAAAGAATGTCTTCCTCCAGCCGAAGGTGCAATGAGAGGAATAAAATTCAATTTTGTTAGAGCTAAAATTTGGAAAGTTGTTCTTTTTTTTACTCTTGAGACAGTTTCTCTATTGGAGGAAGATATCTGAAGAACTCAGCTAGGCTTAATGGATAAATTAAAAGTGAGTCCTAAGAAAGCTGTAAACTCAACTAATGTAAAGTATTGCTTTTTACAATTTAACCTCCTGCCATATGTATGATGCATAGGTTATTATGTTTAGCCACATAATAGGTTTGATCCAAAAGGACAACAGAGGAATTCAACTTCTGAGGATGTGCCTGCTCATTGCAGGGGGTTGGACAAAATTACTTTTACAGGTCACTTCCAACCCAAACTAGCCTAGGATTCTGTGATTCTGTCTTTGTTTTGATACATTTGATTCTTGCTTTAAAAAAAGAAAGAAAGAAAATTTCAGCTACTTAAAATTGTTCATTTGAGGATTCTTGGCATGACTTTCCCCCCTGCCTTGTCCCACACTTTTTGTTACATAAATGGATACTGAATGAGGACACAGTGACATTGTTCTTCTTAGCCTTGGATGGTAGGCTCTGGTGCAGTGTTTACAGTGAGCTCTTACTACAACAAAATTATTCTTACTCGGTCATAGTTGTGTAGGAACTGTTATGCTCTAATTGTAATAAAGTTTACACTTCTACCCATCTAATCAGCTTTAGAACAAATGAATTGAATTTTTAATTGTGCTTTTTTTTCACATTTATATATTTAATAGTGTGTTTATGTACACATACACATACACATATCCATATGCATATTCACAGGGATATACATGCACACACTTATACATATGCATGTGCATATACATATATTAACATATATATAGATATGTACTGACATCGCTTCCCAGCTTTGACAGGTCTGTTGGGCACACAATGTGTGTGGTTTTAAATTATTGTATTACATTTTAAAAATTACTCACACACTAGGAATATGATTTTTAGTCTACTTGAAATCACAGTGCAGGGGTGTTTTGACCTTTTTTTTTAAACATTAAAAAAAAAGTTCAATAACCATTAAGGAATCTTCAAGAATTATTTTTATTACTGCAGGAAATTAGCTCATAGACTGTAAAGAATCACTCAGCCAAGCACAAGACCACCAGAAGTCAAATTAATAATTGCTCATGAGTCATTGTCTCTTTTTCTTCTTCTTTTTTCTTTTTTTGGACAAATGGGATGTAATACTCTTAGTTGCATTGAATAGCTTAATTTTTAAGGTTAACTACACATGCATGTTCAAGAGAGTGTATGTAGTAGTAGATCCTGAGGCAGCTGCACATCACTTACTGTGGCTGAGTCAAGAACTGTCCAAGATTTCAGGGACTGATCTCAGCCAACAGAAGAGTTTTGCTAAATACTTAAATAGGAGCAAAGTCTTATTTGAAGGTTTTTTTTATAGAATTACAGATAAATTGCACATTACAGCTTGTCCAAAGATTGCTAACATGACATTTTTCAAACGGCTGAAAGGAGACCTTCATTTTGTTAATATATGCATGAAATGTTTTCGTAATACTCAGGCTACTAAACATTATTGTTTTCTCAAACAAAAAGATTTATTATATTTGAAAAAATGCGACAAATTCTATGCCAGTATTAGTGTGTTTATAAATTAAAACTTAATTCATTTTTATTTGATAGCTGTACTCCCACAAATAACAAGCCAAAGCCAAATATTGATGAACAATCCCCAGATTAAAGTGTTCACGTCTGGTGAGTACTTATGAATAACACACACTTATGGAGATAGAGGGGTCAGTGAAGGAACAATCTCTTATGAAGAGATCTCTGCTCACACAGGCTGTTAGACCTCAGAGTACCACAACAATTTTTGTCATATACCAGTGAAGCTAGTTATTCTAGAACAAAAATTTGCTACCTAAAACTAAACATCTTCATTTAAAAGATCCTTACTGAATATGGTGTGAATAAAGGCAGTGTTTTGCTGAGTTTTGTAAACTTCAATTAGCTATCAGAGACAAGCTGAATTTGTTCAGAAGCAGTTTCAGTTTATACCATAAGCAGATACATAAGGTGTGAAGTATTTTGGCATCCAGTGTCCCAGGACATTCAGTATTTGTTCTGTTCAAGGGTTGAGAGATTGTTGGAGCTCTTTGGTATATTGCAGAAGAGAAGGAGCAGCTGAAAACCTTTCCTTAGGCAAGGCTTTTGCCTTTCCATGGGAAAAAATTCTGATAGAATTCATGGGAGAGGGCAGAAAAGAGTTTTAAAAATGTATTACAGAGTATCCAAAAAGAAAAAAAACTTGCACAGGGTGACTGCATGGGGTACGTGTTAGGAAGAAATACCATGTGTTATGATTTTGGGCACAGTATGTGTTTACAGGTGAAGTTTTTAACAATTCATTTGTAATTTTTTTTTTCCTTCAGAACCAGTCCATGTGAAATATATCATGCATTCACTACATATTTGTACAGTAGCAATGCTTATACCCTTGGAATAAATCTGTGAGGGATCCTGTTGTGAGAGAACATCTCTGGTATTAACATGGACATAGACAAACTGCAACATTTCATTACAATCTGAAAGGATTTTCCAGAGTGACCAGTGATCTGTAGACTCTCAGCAGCATTCAGTGCTATATGGGTATCTTTTGGCAAAAGTTAAGACACTCAAAATGTCACACAAGTGTGCCTTAAGCATTCTAATATTCCTTGCCAAGCCACTGGCTGTGTTTCAAGATCTTGTAAGATTTGGTGGTGGTGCCCCTAGCCAGAGCATGAGCCCCTGCACTTTTATTGTAGCTTTTTGTTGCTTTCAGCAAGGAAACATGAATCTCAGTGAGTTTGGCTTCTGCTTGGTGAGAGCTGGTCTTGGCTGAATATGAACTCCTCCTGTTGACCGTGTCCTTCTTCTTGGGTTGTGCCAGTAGATTGGTTATAGCACAGTGTTTTGGTGGTTTTGGTCTCTCAGTCTTCTTATATGCCAAAGAGGAAACTGAAAAAATCTAACTGAAGAATGCTCTGTCTTTGCGCCAGATTCAAAAACATCATAGTCATGGAATCCCAGAATGGTTTGGGTTGGAAGGGGCCTTAAAGATCTTCCAGCTCCAATCCCTTGCCATGGGCAAGGATACCTCCAATTAGACCAGGTTGATCAAAGCCCCATCCAACCTGGTGGCCTTGAACATTTCCACCAGAGATGGAGCATCCACAACTTCTGTGTTCCAATTCCATACACCCTCACAGTCAAGACTTTCATTCTAATGTATAATTTAAATATCTCCTTTTTTAGTTTAAAACCTTTTCCTCTTGTTCCATTACTAAGTGGTCACATAAAACGTCACTCTCACTCATTTTTTTAATATGAAAGGATGTTTATTTATTTATTTTTATATCTTTCAATGATGATGATGATGATGATGATGATGATGATGATGATGATGATGATAATAATAATAATAATAATAATAATAATAATAATAATTTATTTGCACCCCCACACCCCTTCCTCTTTTCTCAGAAATCTGTAGTCCATTCAGTGGTTTCAGAGCACTGTAGTAGTGGTCCAGTAGTCCATGCAGTGGTCTGAAACAGCCTGTTCCTGCCTCCTGTGGCAGGCTCCACCAAAGGCAGCATATCTATGGTCTGATCCCACTGTGGAGAGGATGTCCGTGAAGCACTCACTCTCTGAAGCAACCCCATGTCTGAGCTAGTTTCAGGAGAAAGCTGACAGGATAATTCCTGGCAGGTTTGCAGTCCTGCCAGCCACTCCCCAGCAGAGGTTCATTCTGTGCAGGATTAGGTGAATCAGACCAGCAACCTGTGACAAAGTTGGACTGAGCTGCACGGTGACGTGACGTTCTGCAAAACGCTCTGTCTTGGAGTGCTGAGCACAGCGCTCGGTACTGTGGGAATTAGAAAAGGAACAATGAAAAGTGGCATCCTCTGAGGTAAAACTGTGCCATCTATGTGCGAAATGCAGGAGTTGACTAGTTGTGGTGGTATCTATTTCATTTGGAATTACACTTCCCTGGAGCTGTGGAAGCTGGTAGTTTGCACAGGCAGCACTTTGAGACTGGGCTACAATTCTACATGCAGATTTAACATCCTTCCTGATGAATGAGAAGAAGACACGGAGAAATTCTTTAGAAAATATGTACCTATCATTGTTTTTGTTGTTGTTCTTAAAGCCTGAAAAAATTACTGATTTTAAGTACCCTGTGGGGTTTGCTGAGGAGTGTGAGTTTTTTGAAACAGTTAATGCATTGTCATTTCCCAGTGAGTTCCCAATGGCACAATTGCTCTCTTGCTTCTTTGCATCAGTTGCTTACACCTTATTGATTTCTACTGTGATATGGATAACTTGTATGGATAGAACTTTCACATAACATCAAAACAGATTCCTGTATCTAAATATATACTGAGATGATGGCTTCTACTCTGCTGTAAACAGGAGGAAGTTGAGCAGACAGACGTCTTGCTCACAAATCTTTTGAGGCTTTTTATTTGTGTTTGGAGAAACATTCAGTCCCATCCCTCAGCAGACAGCAATACTGAGTCACTCACTGTGTTATTGCTGCATATCAGTCTGATGCTTGACTAAGGAAATGGCCAGTCCTTCCTCCTTATTCCTTTTATTGGGTATCAATGACAAAACAAACTCGTTATCCATGCAAGGACATGATCTTCTTTTCTTCTGCATCTACCTATATCAGCTACATTTTTTTCCCCAAAACAGTACAATTTCTTCCCCAAAACAGCTTCCAGTAATGTGGGCAAATAGTGCCATGATAGAAATCAGGACACATCAAGGCTAACAGGGTTTAGTCCTATGTGTGGGTTTTAATTAGCAGATGAACTTGTGGACACATGTATTCTATTTTTTTTTCCCTAAATGGGATTCTGTTCTGCCACAGAATCATAAACTGCTATCAGATCTTGGTATTATCAAATTGATATTGGATTTTCTATCAAGCTAGAGTTCTGATAAACACATCTATGCTTTGATTTGATTTAGGGAAAGATTTTCCTATTAAATGTCACACTTTAGCAGAAATGACATATGACAATCCAGCTCCCAAATTTTCTTCTCTAGAACCAATTTTTGAAACAAGCCTCAATTCCCTTTTAACTTTTGCAGAATAAACAAGAACAAAGATTTTTCTTCAGCATCACAAAACAGTAGGAGTTAAATTTTATTCTCAGTTTTTAAGGTGTTCTGCTGAAATAACAGCTGAGGTTGTGTTGCATTTTTCCCAGCTTGCAGAATAAAATCTGTCCCCAGGAGTTTAGAACATGCCTATTTCTTCGAAACTACTAAAACTGCCAGTGTGGTTTTGGGTTTGGTATTTTTGTGTAGCTTTTTTTTTTTTCTGTTTCTTTTTTGGATGTGGGGAGAGAGTGAGGTGGGGGCAGGCTCTTGGCAGGTTTTTTTGTTTTGTTGGTTTAGGGGTTTCTTTTGTATATTTTTTTAGAGACCAAGGAAGGACATAGGAAAAAGAAAGAATGGATTAATCTAGAGTCTCCCATAGAAAATATGCACTGACTAGACCTGTTTCACCTTTATTTAAACAGCTTGAATAGATGACAACTCTCCCCTTAATCAACAAAAATACATTCTTTTAGGTGTCTGCCAATCCCTCCTCTTGGCCAGTTCATTTTATTCGGAGCTTGAATTAGCAATCTATTTTTCAAAAAGCCTGTTACAGCAGCCTTCTCCCCTCTTGCTTTTGCTGTGCATGGAACAGTCACTGTCTAACCTCTCTCCAGCCTGAAGGAGTCTGGAAATTTATTAACACTTTAGCTTAACCCTCAGGGTGGCATCCTACTAAACATGTACTGAGTTAGACTGTGCTGTCCCAAATGATAGATGGATAAAACTCTTGAAAACATCACAGGGAGCAGTTGTCACCCACTTGATACAGAAGTTAATTTTAGCCCTTTTCTTAATCTGACTGCCCAAATTATTTTGATAGAAATGAAATAGCAAGCTTACCATGTGGTGTTTCTCCACAAGAAATGCATTTTGTTAATGTATATTGTTGGCCGTAATATTTTCTGTCCCTGATTCACCCTCCATATTATGCAGATTTAGTACTTTAGAAATGACAGGGATGATCCGGAAAGATAAGGAAGATTTCTTTTTCCCTTGACCAAAACTAAGAAATCTAAATTTGAATGCTATGTTATCTTAAGATATTAGGCAGCTTTTAGAGCAGAAGTCTGAATATGCTTGCCCGCAGTAGATGATAAATTTATTTTCACACCTTTTCCACACATACTCTAAACTCATTTGGTTCTGTTTATTTTTCTAAGAAGATAGTAGAGGATATTCTGGATTTTCTGCTGCAAGTTTTACTTGCTTAGAGATAGTCAACCTCATCCAGAGATGAAGTCACTGGGATATAAAGGTGCATCAGTATGCTATGATGCCTGAAAATCTAGTCACACAAGTTCCACTAATGAATGAGGACTGTTGCTACTAAATGTAGTCGGAACAGAATCAATCTTACCTCCATGTTTTTGATGTACCACAGAAAAGAATTTTTTTTCCACATAGGAGATTGTCTTTCCTTTCAGTCCTCACTGAACATGCAGAAAATTATTTGTCCAGCAACTGAATTATCCAGTAAGCATATTTTATTTTCAGGCTGTAAAATTCAGATATTGTCAAAAACTTATCAAGATACAACCAAATTCCTGGAGCCTTTATCTGAAAAGAAAAGCTAACCTTCATATATGTTTAACAGCCTAATTTCTTAAAATTTTCTGATAAATAGCAGATTTTTTGCTGGTACAAAAATTACTTTCTCTATAAAATTTCTGACATATTTTGTTGCCAAGACTTTGGTAGCTGGGGTTTGGCATGATTTTTGTCCTGATATTCCTACCCTTGGAAGATTAAAAATCCTTAACTCACCACAAAGCTAATCAGTGTTGTGAGGTCTCTGTAACATTTAAGATAATCAGGCACCACTGTTTTTTAACAGTGCTGACTTAGATTAGCAAAGCCTAACAAGCAAAACAATACATTAAGGACCTATGAACACTTTGGCATTCATGCAGCATTAGGAAAACTTCAGGCAAACAGGCATGTGTGGTATTCAAATTTCCATTAGTCACTTAAAGTGGAAAATCTGACGTGATTGTCAATTAGTGGGATGAGATATTCAGCTTATTTAACTAAGAAACAACAGTGCAGCACGAGGCTCCTTAGTTAAAGCAAATATCTCATTACAAAAGTACTTTGACATTTCTTGTGTTTATTTAAGATCAGTCATCATTCAGGTACTTAAAAGCTACAAAACTGAAATCATGCAGACTTTACCAAAACAAGTCCTACCCTTTCTTTTCAAGTTTCATAACTTTTAGTGAATTTATACAGTACTGAATGTTAGTGATGAGCTAATACCTGTTTAAGATGTCTATTTAAAAAATTCAGAAGGCACTGAGCATCTCCCTGTTGCTGCAGAACACAAGCTTTCTTTTTTCTCTTTCTTTCTTTCTTTTCTTTCTTTCTTTCTTTTTCTTTCTTTCTTTCTTTCTTTCTTTCTTTCTTTCTTTCTTTCTTTCTTTCTTTCTTTCTTTCTTTCTTTCTTTCTTTCTTTCTTTCTTCCCACACTGTGAGTCAAAATAGCTGCTTCTGCCTTTCTGCACTGTGGTTACACTGCCAGCTTTCAGGAAACGTGTCAGCGTGTGCCTTATGCAAGCAGGGCTCAAAGGCCAGTGTATTTGGAATTGCAACAAAGTTTTTGTTTGACTTTCTTTCTTTTAAGGAGTTTCTTCAGAATTTTGTGAGGTTATGGTCACTGCTTTATGCCTACAAATGGATTGTATAGAAGTGTGTGAGAGGGAGGAAGAAAGTGATGGACAGAAAACGTGATTGTAACTTTTTCTTTCCCTATGCTCTGCAGTAGTGGTGACCCACAGTGACTCAAGATTAAACAACTCTAGTTTCAAAGAGATGTTAAGCCCTGATTCATCAGAGCTCTAAGTGCTACCACCTACAATAATGTGCTACCACTTTTCTTGATTAAGGTTTTGTTACTTGTTATTTCTATTGTTACTCTAAAGGCCCTATTCATGCTCCTTGTAGGGTCAGGTTAGTACTATTCTTGAGAAAATGACACGTAGAACATATTACAATAGGTGCTTTGCCAGATGCACTATGTCCTGATTTGTGCTCTTTTCCTGTTGTCTCTGCTGCTGGACAGATAACAGCTCAGAGAGGTGGTCTGTGTTTCACTTGGAGGCCAAATGTGTTTGGTTTGAAGTCGAGGGATCAGACTAAAGAACAATGAGATCTTTATCAGGAAGGGTGACCGAGGCTGTTGGAGTTTGTTGCGCCTGAGCCCATGCAAGGGACAGGAACTGGCCCTTCACTAGGATGAAGGCACAGAAGCGTGACTGGACACTGGCCGTAAATGAGAGGCCAAATTCCTCAAATAAATTCCTCCAACTCCATGCAGGAATCTCCTCTGAGAGAAATGTTCCTGTGTTTTTTGAGTGAAGTGGTGTCTCCTCTCCGTATGCAGAGGTGGTGAAGAGGAGACCTCCAATCAGCCAAATTCCCACAGCAAACAAGTTGTTTGGCATGGCTCACACCACCTCCTAGGTTGACAGGCGTCTCCTTAAGTTCTTTATAAATCACAGGAACCTGGTTCCTGCCATGCACAGCCAGGAGTTTGGTTTTGGAATAGTTAACTTGGCAGACATCCATCCTCAAGGAATAATACAATATTAACCACTTTTGGTGCATGGGTGACTTGCTTTTATCAAAAGTGTTGAGTGTAACCGGGGAAGAAATTATGAGCTTCTTTCATGGAAAAAAAAATCAAAGGATCCAATTTTCTGCCAATCTGTTCTGCCTTCATTTGGATTTGAAAAAGAACGCCTGGAATCCTGGAAAGGGTCTTGTGAGGTTGTGAGATCCAGAGCAAGCCAGCAAGATTGGTGAGCTCTAGGAGTCCTGGCTGATACACATCTCTGAGCAGAACTGTGTCCCTCCCTCAGGGATGTGAGGGCAAGAATAGCTAATTATGTCAATTTTTCACCACCAAATTCTCCCATTCCAAAGCAGATGATGATGATAATTGTTTAACATTTTACAAGGACCAAGGCCAAATGAAACTTGCTTCCAGTTAATTCCAAAATTTTCTCAAGCATGCTCAGGGAATAAATATTTTAACATAATTCATTTAATGTACCAAAAAGTACATTAAAGGAGACAATATATTGTGATGCTGTTGGCATTTTTGGCAAAAAAAAAACAGGATAATTTTTTTTTATTGTTTTGGTAGTTGGGTTTGTTGTTAGCTTGTTTTCTACACTAGCCAATGACTCAGCATAACTACAATAAAAAGATATTGGCCAACATCTTCATGTTACATCTGAAATACAGAACAGAGTTAATCACCCATCTTCAGCAGTAGGGTGTGCCAATTATCTGCCAAACAGCTTGCATAGTTCCATGACTACAAGAAATTTTGCTGACACGCTGAAAATAGGTGTTTATGCAACAGACCTTTAAACATAAATAAAATCAAAATTTATGACGAAATTATATTCTGTGCCTCAAAGGTGGTGATTTTTCATTCTTTCACTTCTTTTAAAGATTACATGATAACCAGATCATTTAAGAGTGAAGTAAGTTCTGAATGCAGCCAGTTTCTTCCCCCACATCAGCTTTTTCCTTGACTTCTGTCAAGGTTTGCAAGATCTGTTAGCATTAGTTTGGAGATGCCCTGATCTCTCCTTCAAGAAGACCCCTGTAATATTTATTGTGTTGTGAAGTGTGTGCCTCCTTCCTCCTTTATCCCCTCTTCCTCCTAAGACACTCCTGCAAGCACCTGGCTTAATTTTACTATGGTTGGATCAGATTTGGCCATTCAACATCATTTGAGAGCACTAGATTTGTGATTACTATGCACTGGTATTACATGGAGAGCTGCTTTCCTTCTCAGCCAAAACATTTTTCTCAGTCTTGCAGAAATTCAGTTCCTAATTTATGTGGAAAGTCTGAGTAGGCAGTGCTGGAAAACTCAAATGTGATGTGAGAACAGTGCTGGAAAATAGTTATTATAGTGGAGACGTAATGAACAGAGGAAAAAATTATTTGAAGAATTGTAGATTTATTTCCTTTGTTTGTCTCAGAATGTTCTGCAGGAACCAAGTCCTCCCTCATTCAAAAGATTATATGTTCACTCTAACTGGTTCTAGTAACATTAGTTTTGTATTAAAGGAATTTCCCAGGTCTGTGAGTGAAGGTGAAATTTGGTGAATTTCCACATGACATGAAAGTCCTGTGCTTGTCCACTGAATTCTTGATTAAATCCTTGCAGACATTGCTTAAGGAGGAATTCTGAATGTGATGATACTGGGCAGAGGATGGGAGCAGCCATTATCTCTGGCCTTAAATGTTATCAAGGCCTACTGGGTACCAGAGATTTCTCTCCTGTAAAAAGTGATCATCTTATTTTTATTTCATTTCTGTTCCTTCCCATGAGTAACACAACATGGAGTCAGAGCAGCAAGAAAACTTGCACAATTTCCTAATGAAACTTACTTATTGGGAAAGTATGAGGAGTTGGTTTATTATCTTTTTTTTTCTCTCCCAGAGATTCTAAAAAGAGCAGATTGCAGAATGTGGTATGTTATTCTTATTGTATTCATCCATTTACAGGTACTGTACAGCCATAAGCCTTGTACTGATTTTTCATACCACCTGTTGGCCAGCTGACTGTGACTGCACTTGATTAGCAAGGTCCAGCTGGTGCCAAGGCACTCAGCAGCAGCCAAGTGCCAGAGGAAGGAGTCCAACCTGGAATGAGAAAACTGGCCATATTCAGTGTGGTCCAAGTGAAGTTGAAGGACCATGACAGCATTCCTTGTGAACTTCAGAGGGGAGATCTTGGTATGTCTGTTATTTGCAGCTACTTTTGAAAACATATGGAGAATAAGCAAGAGACTGGTAGGCTGAAATAAAAGTAATAACAAAAAGTAAAAGAGGATAATAATAAAATAATTTTAAAAAAGAGAAAAGCCTGCTATCATACTTTAAAGAGGGAGAAAAGGGTGAGAAAGTAACTTGTCTCTCAGCTTATTAGAGAGTTCTGAAGAAATGCTTGGCAATTACTGCAGAGTTTACAGGTATCTTGCAGAAAACAAAGAACTGAGAAACAGCCAACAAAGATATGACAAGAGCATATCATGTCTAAACAATCTAATTTATGCCTCTGAAAATATGGAAGGCTTTCTCAACAGGTAGAAACAGCAGATGTTATACATTCTGGCTTTAGCATAAAATTGTTGTGTTGTTTCACCCAGCACTTTCTGGTGAGCTGTATGTGTTGCAGGCTCAGTGCAATACCAGTTGGAAAACTGTTCCCAGAATTCAGTAGCTTAAAGTCAGGGAATATGACCTCTGTGTGGTACTCAGCAACAGTTTGTGTTAATGATGGGATGATGAAATAAGAGCACAGTCATTAATTTCAGAGATAACATTAGGGTGAAAAAGAATAACAACATATAGACAGGCTTAACTTTATAATTGGTCTTGACAAGCTGGTGAGTACAAGTCAACAAGGACAAGTGCAGAGCACTGCACCTCAGTGGAAAACATCTTTTCAAATTGAGAGTAGGCTTCAAGAAGTATTCAGATTATTGAATAATATAATTCTAAAGGGCAGAATGAAAACCAGCTAGATTCAGCAACATTTTGGTAAAAAAGGGACCTAGGAATGATTGTGGTCCACGGGTTTTATGAGATACTAGTGCTGCTCATGTGAGAAAGCAAGCATTTCTATAGGAGTGAAATTAGAAGATGAGCTGTGTGAATAAGGTGAAATGACCTTTCTTCATAATTCAGTACTACATGGCGAACATGGCAGTGCTGTATTTAGACAATATTGATGAAAGAAATGGTCAAAGATATAGGATAAAAGGTCTCCAAAGGGAGGATAAAAATTGTTCAGGGGTTTGAATAACAGGGGAAAATAAGCTTTTTCCTGCACAATAAAATGTTGCAAAAGCTAGTCAGTCTGTTCTCCCATACGTACAAGAAACACATCAGAAAGCATTGAGTTTACCTTGCAAAAAGGGAGCTTTAATTATTAGCTAAGGTTTTTCCTTAGGGATGAGGAAGTACTGTGCAGAAAAGGTGTGGAGCACTGGTGTCATGCTGTAGTTGTGAAGAACAGGTCGGGCAAACATTCTTCAGGAATGACAGGTGTGATTGAAGCTGCTTTATTCTGAAGGATGGAAAATGGCCCTCATCAGGTTTACTCTCATCTTCTACTCTGTAACATTGACCAGCCATCAGGAAGACTTTAACCAGATGTCCAAACTAACTTGCAAGCCTCAGTGCAGCTCAATGCAGACTAGGGGTGGAGCAGCTGTGAGATGCCTGTAAAATGAGCCTAGATTTTAGGTAGAAATGTTTAAACCTTTTAAACCTATTTTAAATCTTTTCTGTTCTGCTTAAATGTAAAATAGGCATTTTATTTCTTTTATTGATTTTCAGGCTCGCCACAGGTATCCAAGCAGAGATTTGTAGCAGGTAGTCAGACTCAACTGCACATTTTGAATTAAAGTGCACAGCAGACAGAAATACCATGATCTTGGATATTAAAGTACACACAACTGTTTTACTAAGCACTGACAGATTGGCAAGGGCAGCCCTTTTGTATGATGGTTGTCCCTTTTAAAAATAACATGCCTTTATTTAGCAGTAAGTGAGAAACAAATAGTCTTTAATTTATCACAGAATTGTTTACTTTAGATCAGTCATCCATATGCAGATGATTCAACTTTTGATTCAACTGCTTCAGTATCTTGGTGGCAAGGTTTCTTTTCAAGTTTCAAACTGTATCTCTTTTTCTTTCACAGCACAAACAATGGAAATTTAAAATTGCTGAAGCAGTAATTATGAACATCATTATTTTCTCCACTTTATTCATCTCCCTAATAATTCTGAGTGTTTGCTGTGTCTGAGATGAATAGATTACTGTGAACTACTTTCATTGGAAAGAAACAGGACTTTATTCTTTATGTCAGCATATATTTTTTTCAAGGTAATCCTTTCACAGTGGACTAATATGCAGCTGATCAAATTTTTCTTCATGTAGAGAAATTCATGTATGAAGGCAAAAACACAACAGAAATTTAAAAAAACCTATCACTGAGAGTGCAAGAAATATCATTGTAAAAGTTAACACTTCAAGGATGCTGCTTCCCTTCAGGGTTATCCTCACTGCACAAAAAAAAGCCATGGGAATTTGGCATTCATGCTTCTTATTGGCTGGAGAAGTGGTCTGCATTTACTTTCCTAAAGAATTAAGGGTCATGGCTCAGAATGACTGTTATTTTCTGAAATGTGCTTAATGCAAAATCTTGGCAAATAAAAAATCACTAGTATAAAATCCAGGTTAAAAAAAAAGACCAAACAGTCCTTCGTGTGTCTATAAAACAATAAGAACTAAAACTCACTTGTGTGACTTGACCTAAACTACCAAAGATCTAAACATTTCAAGAAAATCACTAATAAAGGTGCATCTTATGAGGCTAAGTTTCAGAGATACATATGCATCTACACAAAATCTTTCCTACCATGAGAAATTAACTTTTATCTTCATAGAATTTTAAAACTTTTATTTTGCTGTGTAGCACTTTTGTTTAAGAGTTGCACATGTGTCTTTCAAGTTTTAATGCCATGGTATCAAGACAGCTGACAAATTGCATTGAGTTTATGAGCACTTTGTTATCACATTCTAATACTGCATTATTAATATATTTTTGGGCAACTACAATACATAAAATATAATTGAGATTGTTAGAAAAAGATTAAATTTACTTCAAAATTCTTCCGCAAATCTTTAGCACCTACAGCGACCACTTGAAATTGATGTACTCTATTCTGAGAGAAAAGTGAAACCTATCTAACTTTGCCAAATTGTATTATTTGGAAATACCAGAATTGTTACTTTTTTTTCTGCTTTCCTTCATCAGAAAATGCTGAGAATATCTGTGAAGAAAGTTTGTAGCTTTATAGCTAAAAATCTGAAGGTACACTGGCACATATTTCCTGACTTGTGTGATATCAGGAAGTACTGTGATTAAGTTATTTTCCTCAGCCCTACGGACCAGTCTGATTTAGTACCATCACTGTATTAAAAAAATATTACTTTAAGAGCTGAGATCCTATGTACAAAATCATTGTGGTTTAAAGAAAGTGTAGTATATTATATTTGCTTTCTATTGTGCTTCTTCACATGTAAGCTTTAACATCTATGCTTGTCATCATCCTTGCATTGATAACAAAGTTTAAGATTTTATTATGCCATATCATTTTATTTCAGGAATGGAAGATTTTTCAACTTAAAGCACAATGAAATTGGGATTACAATGGAGTACTATACCAAAACAATACATGTCCATAGTGCTGCAGCCTGGGATTTTCACTGATTTAATGACATCAGTTTTTCTGCTCACTTAATCTTGTTGGCACAAAACAGTTCAGATACACAAATATGCAGTGTAAGGGCAGATGTCTTTCTTTCCCTAACATATCTGCATTATAAATATATAAATGCATAAATAAATGTCTGCTTTGTAAATACATAATCCTTCTTGCCCCCAGCTCAGCTTTTAAATCCAGCGACATTCAAGTTTTATAGGTTAATTATACATTTCGCAAGCAAATGTTCTGTTACCAGCTTAAAAATTGCTTTTCATTAGTGCATATGCAAGATTTTTTCTTCTTCTTCTCTTTGAAGATTCCCAGAGCTATGGATATCCTTTTCCCTTCCCATCCCACTGCCTACAGCACAGTTACAAATAAATATGTGGGTGCTACAGCCCCCTCTGGGCTGTGTCAGAGGAGAGGGATGGTCTACCCCATCTGCGAGGAGAGCTGCTGTTGCCGTGTGCTCTCCAGAAAAGATTAGTTCAGTGCTGTGAAATCAAAATGTGTTGAGAGACTGTTCCCAGACAAACAGCTGCTGTGTTAGATTTTCATCATCAAGGGATTGATGAGATTTACTCTGGGCTGCTTTTTTCCATTGTGCCCTGGAGATAAGAATTCTTGTCTTTCTGCTAGTTATAGTTTAACCTACCTGTAGGTTTCCTTATTTGAGAAACTAAATGCAGCAGACTTTGTGGGAAAGACTAAATATACTTGCAGTGCTACTTCTTCTAAGACACCTTTTTTGTTGAACACCCCATCCACTGATCACTATAATAATTTGATGCATGCAGTTGCCTTATATAATGTAGAAAAATTAATTAACAGATATTTTGGATGCTTTGCTGACTTAAAGTGGACTCTTTCTGAATTCTTATATGCACAGTGAGCCTCAGCCCTTAGTAAACCAGCACCCGAGTCTTGTCTATGGCTGTGTTAGCTGATCCTGAAAAACTATTTTTAGACCTTTGGCTATTTAGGTAATTGGAGTTTTTCCCTCTTTTAGCTAATGAACTCTCCATTGTATAACTCAGCTGGCAATCAGCTTGGTGCAAGGGACAGGGAGTACAGGGAGCACTCTGGGAGAATCAAAACACTGCTCCAGGTTAAGAACTTTATTGGGCATCCAAAGAAAGAATTACAGTATGTATGTAGGTGGAGGGTTGGTTAAGCAGCACTGAAAGAGCTGAAGCACTCAATTATGTTTACTTATAATGTTGAAAATACATTAGTGTTACTAACCATCTCTGTAAAGTATGTTACAAAGACTCTCAGTGCTGCTAACTCAGTATTACAGGAGCATCTGGAGAGAACCGTTCCTGTCTCTTAACAGTGAATGTCATCATTTGGCCAAGCCACAACCTCTGAGAAACAGAGCTGGATTTTTACCAAGTCCAACATTTCCACAGAGCTATCACATTGATGCCTTCAAATTTCCAGCTCAAATGGTAGGCAGGTGAAAAAGACATCAGGTAGGGCTCAAATGCTTGGCACCTAAATCCAGAATCTACTGTTCCACTCTACAGCTGAGTCAAGGAGCGTGATCCAACAAGCATCTAACAAGATAAGGATAGAAAATATGAAACTTCTAAGGACATTTGCTAAGTGCATCAACTACCAGACTGTAGTACAAGGAGTAATAGTTTAAACTCAAAGGGTAAATTGAGATTAGATATATGGAAGAAATTGTTCTACAATGAGAGTAGTGAAACACTTGAAGAGGTGACCCAGAGAGGTGGTAGATGTACCCATCGCTGGAAACATTCAAGGTCAGGTTAAATGGGGCTCTGAACAGACTGATCTACTTGAATTTGTCCCTGCTTATTGCAGGGAGGTTGGACTAGATGGTCTTTCACGGTCCCTTTAAACCCAAACTATTCTGTGATTCTGTGATATGCCACGCACACCCTCAGTTCTCTCATTTGCATAGCCTTAACTCCCACAGTAGCCCTTCACATATCTTAATTCCTAGTCTTACTAAATTCTGTTGTGTCTTCTTCACAGACAAAATATTTGGGCAGAATAGAACACAGGGTCATAAGCAGCCCTTCAGAAACCTGATACGGTTTAGTAATCTAAGTGGCGTGGTTAGCTTTCCTCGTGAAAACTTAAATAATTCACCTGACATGAGGGACAGTACACTGATATAATGCTACATGATGTATTATCTTTGGTATTATAGTTCCTTTAGCAGTTTATAAACATAACAGTCATTTTTTTGCATGATATTTGGATTCTGTGGAATGTGTGAAGACAAAGCTCACATTTCTTAGAATTTTTTGATTGTTGTTTATAAAAATGGTAATTAAAATTGCATAGTATATTTACCTATCCTCTTCCCAAAAAATCACTTAGACACAATTTCCTAAATCAACATTCAAAAGCTTTAATATTCTACAGAGACATTGATAGAAATTTAAAAATTCAAGCTGACATAATATTTTTTTCAATCTGAGAGGCAGTTTTAATAAGATGCATTTTTAATGGAGTTTTCAGTATGTTCGAGGCAAAAAGATCTTTTAAGATCTAACAAGAGTTAGACCATATACATCTTCATGTTCAGTGTAAAGTCCAAAAATACAGACTAAAATAAGTAAGTAGTCTCTTGTGAAATAAAGTCAAAACTGTCATGGTGCTGGCCTGTAGGGCCTGTTTTCACTTAAAAAGAGGCAAAATGCAAAAAAACCCCACCTAGCCTAAAGAATTAATCACAAATATCATTCTCATTGGAAAAGGTAGAGGGTTTTCAATGGAGACCTTCACACTCCTGTAAACCTTTAATTACAATATTGATGTGCTAAGTCAGGGAGTGCTAGATATAAATTCAGAAATGACCATGTTAATAATGGCAAATTTAGTTAATGCTAAGTGTGCAAATATGATTCACCAATCAATCTATATGTCAATAATAATCATGAATCAGGTGCATGAAACATGAAATGTTGGCAAGGAAACCATCCCCCTGACGTATAAACTTAGCATAAAATAAGTTTTTGACAGAAAATAGAAGTGCCATGGTAATCCTGGATTCAAAGGCTCATCACTTTTAAAATGAGAATGCAGAAGAGAATACCTAAATCCAGGTGTAGTAAGACTTCTTCCTTGATCACTGTTATTTCTCTTCTTTTATTAGTATCCTTCTAAGAAGCATATTCTGCTACTTGGAGAAAAGTGAAGAATGTTTTTTCAAATTCTGTGACCTTTAGAATAAGAAAGCACCTTATCTGGCAATATCAGTTCTGGATGGACAGAAATGTCACAGCTGATTTTGTGCTTTTGGATGTGGGATGTAGATCATGGGTTTGGTAATTCAGTTTTATTCTTCTGTATTTTTAACTTCTGGAAGTCTTGGGAAGAAAGTGGGAAGGAGCAATACTACATCATATAGAGGGATATGACTTGAAGAAATGCACATCATGAGACAACTATTTTGTAAGACCATTTGTTACAGCAGAAGTGCAAAAATATTATTACTGTGTAAAGAACTTCTGAATAAGAAAGTCTAAGATAAAATTTCTAATTTAAAGAGCACAAATTAAATTGCAATTACGTAGATTCATGACACATTGTAAACTGGTGTGTCTCTTAGCTGAAACTGTGAAAACTTAAAACCACTTTGTAAACGTTGCAATTCCTCAGTTTCCTATCTTAAAAGAAAATATTCAACTCCTTAGATGAAAGTATTTTAATTCAAAATTGTTGGAAAACAATGACAAAGTTCAAACTTTACACAAAATTTTGAAATTTTGAATCAGTACTGGGATACATGGACTCTATCAGCAGAGCAGAATTTGATTTTAACTACTTTTTCTTCCTTTTATTTTCCTTTAGGTGCTCCCTTGCTTTATTGCTTTTCCTTAGGGAAAAGGTAGTTTGTGCATGCTGCACAGGCCTGCCTCCTGCCTGGTCCTCCGCTAGTACATGGCAGGCAGGCTCTCACAACCATCCTGTAAGGGGGAGAGAACAGGAGGACAGCTCCTTGTCAGAGCAACTTGAGGCGATACCAGGAGCCTTGTGCAACTGCTGCCTTGTTTCCATCAACATTTTTCATCAGTTACCAGACTCATCTGTGGCTTTTCCTTTTTCTTTCCCTCAGTGTAGCTATTATATAACAAGGGTCATGTGAGTACAAAAAATCCCCAACAATAAAACATGTAATTTCCCAGTATGCTGTTTCCCAGCAGTGATGACTTCTGGCAGTGAGTTTCATATGTCCCAATCTAAAATAAAGGCAGCACGGAAAGAGAAAGTGACTCAGTCTCTGAGTCTCAGAAAGTAAACAATATCTAACCAATCTAATCTGGTCTTTATGAGTTTGAATGAGGTATTTTGCCAGGCTTGGATTTTTTTCACATGGGGATAAGTATTAAGAAGAACAGAAACACCTTGTGAAACTGATAAAATGGGTTGCTAAATCCTCTTTAGCTGAAAGATTTTAGAAGCATTTTTGTTTCACCCAGCCAGCAACCAAGCCCCATGGAGTCACTAGTTCACCTCTTCACGAGTGAAATCAAGACAGAATTGGAGGGATGAAAGCCAGAAAACTCATGGGCTGAGATAAAAGCAGTTTAATAGGGAAATAAAAAGCTGCACATAGAAGCTAGAAGCTAGGCAAAACGAGGAAGTAATTCATCACTTCCCATGGGCAGGCAGGTGTTCAGCCATCTTCAGGAGAGCAGGACCCCATCACACAAATAGACACTGGGGAAAGCAAACACCATCACTCAAAATGTCACCCTCTTCCTCCTTCTTCCCTGACTTTATATACTGAGCCCGGTGCCATATGGTCTGGAATGTCCCTCTGGTGAGTTGGGGTCCCCTGTCCCAGCCGTGTCACCCCAGCTTCCTCACCCATGTGGCAGTACAAACAGCAGACAAGACCTTGGCTCTGTGTAAACCCTGCTCAGAAATAACAGAAACCTCTCTATATAATCAAGTCTGTCTTCAGCACAAATCCAAAACACAGCCCCCATACCAGGCACTGTGAAGAAAATTAACTCTATCCCAGCAGAAACCAACATTGGTATGTATGTGCTTCCCTCAGGGAAATGACCATACTTCAATGCTTTGTTTTCTCCTAAACAGGTTTATTAGTACTTTTTTGGGTGGTCTGGGAAAGAAGAGGAACGAGACTTTCATCAAAAAGGAAATTTAGGGTGCTGTTTGCCCAATGTCTGAGTCAGTGCTAGTCACCTGCTGAGGAAAGCCCCTTACACCTATAGCAGTCCTGTTTTTTCTGAGACTACAAATGTCCCACCTGTCCAGCAGTTTTTCTGCCATGTGGAAAAAGGTCCTGCTGGTACCAGGGTTGTCATGTCCTCTTTCTAACTGAAATACCTCAAAGCTCAGGTTTGCCCCAGCACCTCTCCCTCAGGTGTGTTCCTGTGCTGGGAAGCAGGATGCTTCACTCATGCACCTCTGTGGAGGGCATCCCTCATTGTTTTTCTGTGTAAGTGTGTCGTACCTTTGCCTTCCTCCTGCAAACACATACCACAAAAACATGTCTCTCTCTCTTCTGGACTTCATCCATCTGGATTTTCCTGAGGCTGAGAGAACTAAAGATGTATTCCAATTTCTAACAGCTGCTTCATCTTGAGTGTTAGTCTCTTCTCTCTGGTAACAGGCAGTAGGATGAGAGAAAACAGCCTCAGGTTGCTCCAGAGTAGGTTTAGATTGAATATTAGGAAATATTTGTTCACCAATAGGGTTGCCATGTCCTGGAACAGACTGCAGGGAAGTAGTAGAGTCACCACCCCAGGTGGTATTTAAAAGATGTGTAGATGTGACACTTAGGGGCATGGTTTAGTGATAGACTTGGGAGTGCCAGTTTAATGGTTGGACTCAATGATCTTAAGGGTTTCCAACCTAAATGAGTCTATGATGTTATGATCTGCTCTTCGGGGAGGGATCGTTGTGGAAAATTAAGTGCTGGCTATGGGCTTCTTTGAACATCCCTTGGGAGCCCTGATGATTCTTCTTTGCCTGCTCAAATATTTTGCCCCCTCCTACTCCTTCACGAGTCCTTCAAATCATACCTCTTTCTGGCAAAGGAGGTGGAGTAAGAGCAGACAACTTTCCTTTCAGCACTGCAAAAATGACCCCAAAAGAATGTACTCAAACCAGTGTTGTGTTTATATTTTAATAACCCACAGACATGACCTTTGACTGAGTTGTCCTTCCAGTCATCCCGGGAAGATACTGTCAGTCAGTGTTTTGTACAGCCCTTCTCAAAACATTTTGGAAGACACTGAAGTGTTAGCTCCATTTCTGAGATGGGAAAATCACCAAATGAAAAATCAAGTAACTTTTTACTGTTTAAGTAGACATGCAGAGCCAGGGACTGTGGGGGGCTTTATCTGTGCCAGTACTTCAGGCCAGTATTCTTCAGACATCAACATTCCCAGAGCAGAACCTACAGTTGTTGATTTTTAGCCACTCTCGGGGCAGTATTTTCTCAGATTAATAAACTGAATTGCTAACAAACATCTTGTTAAATTCTGTGCAAGTTATTTAGAAGCGTTAGAGTAATTTGTGGTCAGTGTTCCCTTATTATGTTCAGGAAGATACATGAGATATTTCAGAAAAGAGAGCAGCAGAAATACTATCTATTTAGATAGTCATCTGAAGTGAATAAATGCAACTCAGTTATTGACAGAAAATGTCCTTTGTTGTTTTCTTCTACCACTGAGTGCCAACAGCCCGTGCCAAGTGCAGGCTTGATTTGCGTCACCACTCTGGTGATTTCTTCCCTATGTGAATTCTGCGACGTATGGCAACGATAACCTTGTGACTCCTGGACTTACAGGGAGGCAAGGGTGAAGTAAACCAGACTGGAGATTTTTATGGCTTTTCTTTCCTGTAATATAGATCTATGGAAATGCTGTCGGGGGACTGCTTGCCTGTTATCTTTTGACTGGCACAAATATACGTTCATTTCACCTCTTTTAATAAATCTTCAAAGGTAGTAACAACAACAATAGTAATACAATACCAGCAATAATAAATAACACTCATAAAATCACAGATCACAGGGTGGTTTGAATTGGAAGGGAACTTTCCCTTCTGTCATGGACAGGGACACTGTTCACCAGACAAGGTTGTTCACAACTCCATCCGCCCTGCCTTTGATTCTTTCAGGCATGTGGCATTCACAACTTCTGTGGGCAATGCATGCCACGGATTCGCTACCCTCACAGGGAAGTAGTTCTTCTAAATATTTACTCTAATCCTCTTCTTTTTTAGTTCAAAACAATTCCTTCTTGTCCTGTCCCTCCATGCTCTCGTCAGAAGCCCCTCTCCAGCTCTCCTGTAGCCCCTTTAGGCACTGACAGAAGGTGTAATGCCTCACCAGACCCTTCCCCTTCCCTTCCCTGCCTGGACAGCTCCAACTTTCTCAGCCTATCTTCATAGCAGATTTGCTTCAGCCCTCTGATCATCATCATGGCCTCCTCTGGACTCATTCTACTTCTTGTTTTGGGGAAGTTATGGCATAAAAAACCAAAAATAAAATTAAACCAACAATAACAATCAGAAAAATAAAATATTAAAATGGAATAACAAAATAATAAAATATTTAAATAATAGCATAGTACACTAACAAAGTAATAAAATAGGAAATAATAGTGTAATGACATTGTAAACTGTGTTATTTGTGTGGAACTGGGTCTGTGACTATCTGGGGTCCCAGTGATGGGAAGATGCTCCAGTGTCCTGCAGCTGGAGCACTGGTTTTCTGGAGGCTGGAGGGGTGGAGGACACTTGCAAGCAATATTTTTCCTCTGCTCCCAACACTGCGTCAAAAGCAAAGAAACAGGTAAAAAATGAAAAAAAAAAGAAAACAAACCCACCCAAAACCCAAAAGCAACCCCCCCCCCCCAACCAAAAACAAAACCAAAAACAACAACAACAAAAACAACAACAACAAAAAAAAACCCACAAAAAATCAAAATATCCAAAAACATTAAACATAAACAAAATAAACATCCTAACCTCTTTCCCTAGATTTAAAAAAAGAAAAAAGAAAAAAAAAAGTGTAGATATTTTTATAGGTTTTGGTTTTACACAGTTTTCTGGAATAACTTAATTGAAACCAAAAGCAAGTACTTAAAGTAAGTATTTAAAGTTTAGTGTCACTGGTGATGATTTTTGATTTAAAGGAAAGACCTGTTGAAGTCTTACCTTTTCATTTGTATGGATTATTACAGAAACCATCAATGCAATTCCTGTTCTTTGACCCCCCCATTTACACGAGCCTCTAAATTATATGCAAGACTTCTGATTATGGATGAAGCATACACTGACAGGTAAAACATCTTTGATTGCAATATGAGCTAAATAACTCAAAGCTCTTGGAGAAATTTGCAAAAATTCCTGGCATTGCTATCAGTTTTGTGTACAACTATGTTTTCAGGTCTCACAATTCCCTTTCTCACTTTAAAACCAGCTGCAGCTCATTATCACTGAATTAGCACTGTCAGGGGTTTGGACTTGACTGACGCTAGGGGAAACTCACTTGTGTGTCTGGAGGTGAGAATGTTTAGCCAAATTCAATTCCTACAGAGTGCAACTGCTGAGTTTGGAAACACTCCGTGAACTTCAGCTCCATGAATTGCAGGAAAGCTTGGATAAAATCTTGTTAATGGGTGTATTTCCAACCTTTCATGGGTAAGATCAGATCTTTAGCTTATCTCTAATTCTCCTTATAGCTTGCATCACCAAGAGGGACGTATTTCAACCTATATGATTGCCTTTCCTGTTAATATATATGACAAGATATGAAATGAAGTGGCACTTGCCTACTTTATATTTTTTTTATCTAAGCAGTCAGAGGTGAGGTTATTTTTTAAGAGAAAGAGTTTGTAAAATTAAAAAGTACTTTTAAACACTGAAATTTTTAGGTGTTTGGACTGAAACAACTGAGTTACAAAAGCAGAGGTCAATACCAGAAATGAGGTTCCTTTAAAATAAAAAAATGGAAATTTTTTTAGGGGATTTTGTGGCTGTTAAGGCAATGAAAGGGAAAGTTTCATTTTGCATTTACACTGTACAACAGTTGTTCAGCTGAAAAAAATGTTAATTGCTTTAGACTGATCGTGGAAAACAAAGAAATTTAAAGTCAGGGTACTCAATTTCTCTCCAACATTTGAGAAAGTAGTCTGGTTTTAATATTTTTTATAATGTCTTGGAAATGACCATTTGACTACTTTGATTTTTTCTTTTTTTGCATTGAAATCTTTCTGTGTTTTCAAAGAAGCTTGGCAGATGCATTTCATTAAACTCTTCAGTGAGTTTTCTCCACAGTTGTGCATTAACCTGCCTCTGCAATGAATCAGGTATTCTTTCATATTGCAAGTCAGTGATTTCCAGCTCCTTCTTTTAATTTGTTTGGGTTTTTTTATCAACCCAGATTTTCTCTTATCTCCAACAGAAACAAAACCTCCCTTAATGGTCTGATTATTTTTATAGGGCAAGATGACCCACGTGTCCTTGTCCTTCCAGCTGTAACCAGACTCCACAAACTTCACTATCCAAGTGCTTCTTTTGAGACTGTGGGTGCCACACTGTATCTGAACACATGAGAGATGAACCAAGAGTTTCTCAGCAGAAATGCTGGTGAACCTAGTGCATAGGTTTGACACAAGATTGGTTTTAAGGGGAGAAGGAGGGAAAGAGAGACTATTTCAAAGGAGGATGATAGAAACCTGTCTTATCTGATTATGGCTGGGAGAGAAGGCTGCAGGTAGCAGTGTAGTAGAGTGACAGTAGACAGGCCTAAACAGGGGAAAAAAGCTTTATAGCTGACATTAAGTTGCTATAAATTCAGGTAAGAATGAGCTTCCTACAGAAGCAATGTGAGAGAATACTTGGTTTATTTTGTTTTATCCTTTCAGTTTATTAGCATATTAAAAGTCTGTCCAAATTCAGAACTGGTTAGGTATTGAGAAGAGGTCATATCAAGGTGGAACCACATGGATATTGCCAATTCTGGTGGCAGCTTCAGAACATCTGTGCAGCACTTACACTAGTGGGCCCAGTTCATCTGGTGGAGTGGATACACTGAATCCTGGCTCCCTTTCCTTCCCCTTGATTCAGCAGCTGGAAATGGGGAAAGCATGGCATACTTGTGACCTGGTTTTTGCGCTGTCCTTCAGGAACTTGATAGCAGTCCAAAAAGCATTCCTCAGATCACAGCCTGTTGACACAGTACCTCAATATGAACTGTGAACAGGCTGGCTTCGTTCTATATTTACTGCTGCTGGCAGCCACCAGGAACAGCACTGTGCTTGAAGCATTTCTAGCATGCTCAAAGCCAGCTCGAAAGCCCTAGAAAATGAATGTTACACAACAAATTGGATCTGATATTACTGGGCTTAGGCTATCACCAGGCAATGCCCCTTGGGTTGACCTACTGAATAGTAGCCATGATGTGGTGGTTCTTGATTTTCAAAACTATTTTTCTGTGTGTTTTTTTTTTTTTTTCTAGTTTAACTCCCTGAGCTGCCTTACTGTAAGGCCAACTGAGTACCAGCAGGAGGGAAAACAATGAGTCAGATGCTTTAGTGCAAAAGAATGTGGGGCTCATCACTGTCTTACTAGATATAACTAGAAAATATACCCATTTCTCCCTAGAAATAACAAGGGGGACAAAAAGTACAAATAAGAGAAACCTGGTACATAAAGGGTAAGAGAAATATATATTTAAATGTCTGTTGGCAGACCACATAACATCCCTTCTATGAAGAAAGAAAGGATATAATTTGGTTGAAAGTTCTTATTCTTTAAAAAGGAAATTAGGATTTCAGACCTCTGAAAGGAGGAAATAAAAAAAAAGAGCTGACAATTGCTGATTCATTTTTCTTTGCTCCCTTTTTTCAGTAATTCCAATAGTCAGGGTTATCATTATGCTTACCAAAGAAGCTAAAATCCTGGAAGCATTGGAAAATTAGCTCAAATTCAAATCAAATTCAAACATGTAAGCTTGCATCTATAAACAAGCCATCTATAAACAGATGTACATTCATAAGTGCAAATTTCTTACCATATCTTCACTGGTGAACTTCATGTACAGAAGATGGTGGTTCATCTTTTGTTCTGATTTCTCTTCAGCAAGGGGTAGAAATAAAAAATCTCTGGCTTATGCTGAAATGCATTTTGTCTGGGTTGTGATGGTTTTAACTTCCAGCCTCAGTTTACAAGATATGCTAGGCAAAAACAAAGGAAGGAAGAACAATAGCCTCAAGAGAATGAAGTCATGTATTATGAACCTGTGGAAGGGAGAGGGGGACAAGTCTTATTAAATTTTTTCAGTGTGTATCAAGTAGAAAGTAGAGCCCAGAAAAGGAACATTCAAACTCAGATTTCTGCAAGTGATTCAACTATTTGTTTTTCCCTTTTCTCTAGTAAGCTAACTCTATTACTGTGGCAACTTCAGTCTGTTTCAAACTAATAATCCTAGTTGCTTCAAAATCTTTGAGTGTTCACCTTTTAGTTTCTCTGTCTTGGGTACAAAAGGCTAATTTTTATATTTGTTAAGGCATTGATTAAATGTAAAGTCTGTGTAACTCTTGAATTTAGAGGCAGCAATTCTGCTGTTGCATATTTGCTGTCAAGGGAAGTCAGTGATCAGAGTAAATCATCCTCTCACAGAATAAATAAACTAAGAATATTAGAGGTGCTGCTCTGCACAGACATGATTGCACGTCTGTATTATATGAGACATGTAACCCACTTCCACTACAATACTGTAAAAAACACAGCCTCTGAATAAATAGGGGACCTTTGCAGAAATGGGAACTTATCTTGTGCAAATCCCCCCAGAAGAGAAGTTTTGAGCAGTGCTGGTAGAACAGCAGTCTGAGGTCAGCAGTAGCTTTCATAAAGCAAAACTCATAAACAAGCTGGTGAGTCAAACTCATTTCCTTGACTAACAGGAATAGGATTTCATAAACACAGCAATCACTTAGTGCTCTCCAAATCAACTGTGGATGGTGTTCCCCAGTTTACGTAGCACAGAAACAGAGGGGAAGGCAGCTGTTTCCAGCAGCTCTTTTGGAAACTCTGCTAAAAAGAGATTCTTTCAGAAAATATAATAGTGGTTAGACTGTGGGTAACAGAGGAGACATTTTATTAGGACTCATTTAACTTGATAATACTGTCTTATTTCTGACCTGCTCTTTGCTGAATTAGTACATTTTCTCATGTTTATTCTATGTCCTTCTTAATGTATTTACTTCTGTTTAAAAAAGTCAGTGTGGAAGATCAACCTAATAAAACATCCAATCTCATAAAATTCACTGTCTTTCTAGTGAGGCAGCAAGGTCCTTCAAATCCTCTTTGTTTCAGTGGAAATTCAAGTAGATCAGATTTGTAAGGGGGGTAAAGACCTCACTAATGAAAATACTTTATCATTTAAATTCAGAACACTGTTTTAAGCATTTATTATATTTTATCAGCCTTTCCAAAATGTTGTGAAACAGATGATCAAATATAAAATGTATTCTGTATTCAGTTAAAACTTTATTCCAAAGGCTGTATTTTAAATATTTTAAATCACCAAAAGTTGATAACGTTTTTAGCCAATTCATAAACATTCTACCTCAGTGTTGGTCCTCAGTGCAACTGCAGACCAGCTGCACATCATGAATTCACTTCCATGGGCATTTCATGCCTGCAGTCATATAAGAGGCCTAGGTGGTAGTCAGGAAACACAAAGAACATGCTGAGTCCAGAAGTCCCACCTGCAGCTGCCCACAGTGGAGGATTAATTTAGCTTACACACACCCTCCTTCAGATCTCCAGGTGGGGTATGGTCTGCAAAAAAATTTCTGCATTGTTCTGCAGCCCTGTTCTTTGTGTTACATCATTCATGGTGTTGACACTGAAAGGGTATTGAAACATCACAATATACTACTGATCCTAAGGGTTTGATAAATAAGCCATAAACTGTGAAGGAGAGAATGTGTCTGTCTCCTTATCTCCCTAACCTTATTTTGCTCTTGTTCAAAGATATTTACTTAGTCTTGCTGGAACGCCAGATATCCCATGCAAGAGGTTTGTTTCTTATTTCTTTGTTTGTCTGTTTCTTGAAGGATTCAGACCGGCATTGTTCCTTTCTCAAGGATCTGCTGCTGCCCTTGCCACCACTTAGCCTTTTTAGGCAGAGACAGGAGGTGGGGACATGTCCAGACGCTGGTTCCTCCCACTCTCCACTGCTGGTGAAAAGCAACAGAAAGCTTCCTCCTCCTCCATGTTTGTGAGCTGGTGGCAGAACCTGATGGAGCAGGTCTTGAATCATCACAAGTGAAAGCTGTCCATCATCCATAATAAATACCTTTCACACTGCTCTGCTGTCCTACTCTGTAGGCAGAGTTGATGTTGTCAAGATTTTGGAGCATGTGCTAGCCTTCAGATATTAGAGTAGTTGGTTGATGCTAAGTTTTTTCAGTGAAAATAGACACAAACTCTCTCCAGCATTGTCAGTGGGGAGTGGAAAGATTTCTTCTGCTAGATATGTACACCAAATGGAAAAATCCTAATTTTTTCTTGAAGTGCACCCTGCTGGGTTTTTTTTCAGAAACCTGTGTAGTATAACTCATGCACTTCAGGGTTACTTACTACTATTTCTATGGCATAAACTCATCCTGCATAACAAGGGCTGCATCTTGCATTCCTCTCCTTTTCCCCTCACAACCTCCTTGTGTACCTCTTGCTACTTATTCTGAATTCCAGCAGCAAATCTCACATTTCTTCCAAAATTTTAATCCATGATTTTCACTCATTCAATGGCAAGTCTTTCTTTATGTCTTCCCTTTCTACCACTCCAGGATATTTATATATTTCTCTGCTTTTGCTATTTTCCCTTTTACCCTTATACCTCCACCCCCTACCACTCTCATACATTTCTTTCTTTCTCCTTTCTCTCTCTCAGGACGTTAATGCTTTCAGAAGTGTATTAGAAAGCTGAGAGAGCTGAAATGGAATAATTTCATTGGAAAAAGGTCAAAGGCTGCTAAAGTCTGAAGTTTTGATGATCACATTCCAGTAAGCTCTCCACCCTGGTGTGTTTCAGTTTTCCCCAATGGTATCAGTAGTGTTTTGCCCTTTTATTTTCCTTGAAACTTCAGAACTGATTGAGCACGTGACATTCATAAGCTGCTGTGTAACAGTCAAAAGGAGCAATATCTTACAGCTGAGAACAAGACCTTGCAAGCTCAGTCATCAACATCAAGAAGCTGACCTGGAGAAGAAAATTTTCTCAGCTGGGAGGAGATCCTGGAGACCTGAAAGCATCTTTATCCTTAAGGGTCAGGGGGCTGAGTGGAACAGGACAAAGAGTCCATGGAGAGAACAAGCTGTCTATAGACACAGAGCTCTGAACAAGCAAAAACTCCAAAAATACAAAACCTTCAAACTCTGAAATGCTGGAAATCAGATGGGTTCTGTCCAGTTGTTCTTGGTTTGGTTTCTTTTTGGTTTTGGTTTTTTTTTCAGTCGTGGCTGTGTCTAAGTAAATGCAAACTGAGGAAGCGAAAGATAACTAAAAACTGTTTTGTTGGCAAACTGAATTTTCACGCAATACTTTGCTACAATGCAGTTATTTCGCCTGGAATATTATAATAGCTGCAATTATTTTGGAAACATATTTGGCAGAGAAACTTGGAATGGAAACACAATAAATTAATATTATTTTTGATATAAAGTGAATGAATTAAGTTGTAGATATAGCCTTATTGTACCTGGTATGTGCAACTCTGTATTGTCGTCTATGACAATAATTAGGAAAACATTTAGGATCTTCTGTGAAACAGAAAGATAAAACAACATGCACCACTGCTGAAAATAGGCACAGAGAATGATGCAAGTTGAACCTTATGGGATTTCGTTGACATCATGGAATTACTCCAATGCTGGAGTAATAATTGACAGGATTATGCAAAGGAGAAACATTACAAACTCCTGGTGACAAAGAAGTGGCAGGTCATCTCAGAAACAACAGGAGAAACCCTGATAAAGCATAAAGAAAAACCTCAAAATTCATTGAAATTGAAGTGCTGGGCTAGCTGAGTAGGATCAGGCAGAAATGAGTGACATATGATCTCTTAAAACTAATATAGAGATGATTCCTATATATTCCATGACTAAGAATTTGTAATAGTGTTGGGAGTGTAACAGGAAAACTTTGCTACCTAAAGAATACATCCTACAGTAAATACTGAATTCTGTTTCAGGCAACCCAGTCCTCACATTTACATTAAGCTTTCCACATCTTCTTCATATCCAACTTATGTCAACAGTAATTGAAATCTGTTACCATCTGGGTTTGGGTGGGCTGCATTAAATGAGTTATCATGAAAAAAGTAACTTCTAGCATGAATTAAATGTCATTCAAAGTCTTCTGGTCCCTTCTGTGACCTGAATGGAGAAGCCTAAGTGAAGAGCCTTGACTTGTACAGAATTGGAAATTAGAGAACCAAGTTTTACAGAAGTAAGGAAAAATGTTACTTTCTGGAGAATAGTCTGGAGAATAATGGGGGGTTAAGATATAGAAGCTTCTATACAGTGATATTTGCTTATTATACAGAAACTTTGAATATGCACTCACATGTCCACAAGTCTTTTACTTTGCAAAATCTATTTCTTTTGATCTGTATCTAGTGCAAAATGTACTTCAACCATAACATTTCTAAATTTATAGGAAAGAAATTACTAAACAAATAGAATACCTGGAACAGATATTAGTGTCCTCACTCTAGGGAGGTCAAATGTAAGTTCACTGTAGGAGACCAAACTCAGTAATTGGACTGCCTAACAAATCAGATTCCCAGTGTGTGCCGTGATATGTGCAAGTTCTTTGTTTTTACACAACAGTGTCTTTGTCATTGAAATCTCCATATTATGAAACAAGAATATTTCTTGAGATACTCATGGTTTCTATTGAGGAAATAAAAAAAACCCATAATATGAATCTTTGAGTAAAAATTCAATGTTACAGCTTTTGGCTTGGCTGTTGCAGCAATAGGTAAATCAGATACAGACTTATTAAGGACTTGTTTTCATAACCCAGTCTTGCTTTTGGAGAAGTTAATGGGACGTTTGTTACTGGCAATACTAAGTGGTGGCTACAGACCAAAGAATCATAATATAGGTAAAAGTACCCAAATCATAATATGGATAAAAGTACCCATGTAGATGTACAATATTGACTGTGGGGGAACAGAATTTGACTTGGGACCTGCAGAGGCCCTTTCCAAGCTATATTATTCATGTTTATATGACTAGTTATATTTTATTACCAGAGACCTTCTCTTTTGAAGTACCTATTGTATTAGTGACCCCTTTTAAATTGAGTAATCTTAGTCTTGATATCATTCTAATTTTTTGAAAAGATCATATATTTAACACCAGGGAATAATGAGTACAGTAGAAAAAAAGCCTCTCCAACAGAATTCTCTTTAGTTTCTTGGTTGAACTGCAGCTACATAGATAAGTTATCTTAGGCTGAAAAATTTCCTAATGTCTTTATACCACTATGGGAAAAAGGTAGTATTTTTGAGAGTCTGAACAGTCCACAGAGATCAATAAAGACAATAGGTCTTAGATGAAACAGCTGGCAAAATATCTAACTTTTAGGAGGGGCATCATTAAAACAGAATATTCAATGACTATTCAAGTGTAAATTAATCAGCATAAGTATTCACACATGCTTCATCCTTGAAGAACCACCCTCTTCTGAAAAGCACAGCTTTAATAATGTTTTACATTACAGCCTCATGATGTCATCACAAAATTTTGGCCTAGGAAGTGGCATGTGTCGCTATTGCTCAGATTATTTTGTGAGAGCTCAAGGTTTCCTGTTTGGGTGTTCATAATTGTGGTAATGCCCCTTAGGAACCAGTAATGGATCTGTGGGTAAGTATTGCAAGCACGATGTATGTCATGTCCTTGGAGTGCAGCCATCCTCTTTCAGGGACAAGGAGGGAATTCTCCTTTGACTCTGGGTGCTCCTATCAGTTACTACTTAGTCACAGATCCACTGTGCTCTCCAGGTATTTCGGCTTCCAAATGAACTACAAAAGGTTGACAAACAGGAGAAACCTAGTGAGAAAATAGGATAAAAGTATGATTAAATTGGTGCTATGTAGTGTTTAGTGCTTAGGTTTAGGTGGGTTAACATTCTATCTTTATTTGTGTATGTGCACAGATTGAGAGGTGGAGAAAAATGATAGTTTCTTCCTTGTTTGTAAGTGCCACCCTCTGTGCTCTTTCCCCAGTGTCTTTTGGATTTATTGCCCTCACCAGGGCAGCAGAGGAATGAGTTTGGAATCAGTGGGCTGTTACCCTTCTGTAGGCCAGAAATTGCAGTACTTGTTGTTTGGGTGTTCGAGTCAATATCTCTACCAAGGATAAACACAGGATGAAAGGAAATGGAGACTAATTGGCAGAGGCTCAATGAAATTCTCCACCCTTCAGAGAATATTTCCTTAGGCTTTGTAACTAAGTTCTTGGTAGTGCTAAGTTCCACTTAATATGGATGTAGAAATATGCAGTATATGTTTTTTGAAGTCAAAGCAAACATTGAAGAACAAATTGTGAAATCTCATTTGGCAGAGGGAGGTTGCATCATTGGCTTTTCTCTTGGCCTCAGGAGGTTTCATAACATCTGAAGATATCATCATGAGTGTGAGAAAGCTGACATTTTAGAAAGAGTCTAAGAATGGAAAAAAATATTAACCATTAAATATCAGGGATGTCGAGGGAGTGCACAAGTGATCATAAATGATCACTGGATGCTTAACAAAGTAATGATCATTAACGACTTCTAATATGTTTGTCTAGTAACGCTTAATTTTATTTGTAACAAGAATTCAAGGGCAAAAAGTTTTAATGCGACTGACTTAGAACCTACTACACATTTTTTGTGGGCATGCAGCTTTCCATGTGGGGTTTCTTTTTCCTGTTTTGTCTTTCCCCAGCAGAAATTCGATTTGGGATGAAGAAAGCAAAAACTTTCCTCTTTTCTGGGATTTCCAGTCTTAAATCTGTAACAGAAAATAAGGCATGCCCACATACCTTAGACCTTCAGCAAATGTACTGTCATTTGAAACTCTTGGGCACATTATTTTTTTCTGGCTTTTAGAAATAATTTTCCATTAATGAGGTGAAAGGACAGCTCTTTCATGATAGCTCTTTCAAAATGCTATGCTTAGATTGACAGTGCAATTGAAATTATTATGATTCAACTAAAGTTGCATTATTTTTGTATTTCATACAAATGCATTCAGTTTTAATTCTATATTGAGAGAAAAATGAACTGAATAACTGAAAGAAAACAGGAACCTTCTACATCAGTAACTCAGGTAGCCAACACATTTCTCTTTTTCTAAAGATGCCCTTTACCAAGGGTTCTGTTTTTTATTAAACAAAAGTCATTTTATCTCCATTAATAACCTCATTGACTGCTGTGTGACTGTGATTGCATGAAGATGTCTGATTACATATAGTCAAGGATGGGAAATGTGAATGGTATTGTGTATGGCCTTGTTCTTTTCATCTCTTTACTCATTTGCTTCAGGCAGCCTGTCCCTCTGGATCCCTCTGACTCCCAGAGGTTGAGACATTCCTCTTTGGAAGTCCACTTCTAAAGACGAATGGAAACAAAATTGCTACAGGATATAGCCTGATGATTCATTCACTAGATGCTCTCTCCCTTCTGAGTAACAACTGAATCATAGCAGATGCCAACGGTGGAAAAGACTGCTTGTCAGAAAACTGTGTGGCTGGGTTTACTGCTGTCCTTGTATCCCAACTTTGTATTCTCCCATTCTAAGGTGTGTCAGGCCCTCAAACGTTATTACTAGGTCTGTTTTGTCATTTGTGTCAGCTAAAATGGAAAGGAGATCACTAATTTACGATAAAGTTTATTTTAAGGGAAATTAAATGACCCCTTGAAGTTTGCAAATGTATGTCCAAATTCTAAAATCCAGAGCTGTTTTCTGAGGGAAGATAGGTCACAACATGAGCCTGACCCAGTGATAATCAAGGATTTCTTTTGGAGTTTTTCCTCCATCTCTTTCATTTTTCTGTCCATCCCTGACATACTATCCAAGAGAGAATTGTACCACATTTTGGAATTTCTTATGCCTTATCTAAGACATTGGCTATGTGAAGGTATTTTTGAAAGTTTGGGGAAGTTTTTGAGTTACAGGTAATTTCCCTTGTTTATATTTTGTACGTTTCTTAATCTGTGAGGGTCTGGGATAGTAATGAAAGTGAGAGAAGAATAATTAAGTATTAATTATTTTATGTTAATACAGAAGTCATTCTTCAGGTGAGAAAGTTGCTGATTGAAGATTTGTGATGGTGGTAGTGGTTAGATTTTTATAACATAAGAATGTGTTAGCTAAGATGAAACAAAATGCTGTTCCTGACTTTTTATTAGCTGTAGCATATTGATCAGTAAATAATAAGATTCAGATTTACCGGCTTTTTTTAGGATTTCTCCATTTCTCTTCATACGTGTTTTTTGGGGATGAATAATACAGTCTTTTTTAAGGTCCTTTAGTATTCTTCACCTTCTCAGCGTCTTTGGGAGCTAACTACACTGCATTCCAAAGCACGTATGAATTTGTGTCATGCAAAATTGCTATTAGATTGTAGGCTTTACATATCATACATTTTGAAAACTTGTTCTCTTGTGCATGAATTTTCTCTCATAAGAGCTGTTTGTCAGCCATTGAGTGGCTGTTTTAAAACATAAACTGAAGACCTGTTTTTATTTGATATTTTTCCCCCTGAGATTCTCTCTGTTTATGGATTGTACACCCCAGGTTTTTAAAACTTACTATCTGAAGCTTTTTATACAGTAAATAGCTGCAGATAATTCTCTTACCTACTTTCCTCCAAGTAAAAGAAAACTTTTTCCTCCACTTTCCCTGTATTTTTTCTTCAATTTCCAATTCTTTCTCATTTGCTGAGTAATACAGAAGTGAACTACCTTATGGTTATTTTACTTCCTCATTTGTGTATTGGGATTACTAATTGTGTAGTTTGTAATCCCAGTACTGGGATGGTACTGACAAATTCTTTGGGTGGTAATGACATGTTCTTTTAAATTGCCATCTTAAGAGCTAGGGCCAAATCCTGATGCAGTACCTCAGATTTCATTCTGCCTTATAATTACTGAATATCTTCATGAGGGCTTTCATGACTAGAGGGACACGAAAACTGAAAACAGGTTGTCTGCTCACAAGGTAATACATATGAAGATGAAGGAAAAGGCTTGGAGAACTCATTTCTGTCCCTGTCGAAGTATTTCTGCCTTCTGCTCTGCATCTCCTCACATGAAGTGTTTTGTGCTCAGCACTCTGAACACCTTATCATGTTTTCCCTAACCATGAGAATTGATCCAAAATAAGTTAACTGTCGTGTTTTTCCCACACCTTTTCAGTGTTCATTGGCTGCAGATTGATCTTATGCTGCAAATATATTTCCCCTTCTCCATATGATTCAGAATATGATGGGGAAAAAGGAACAACATGCACATCAGAAGCCATGCTGGAGTTGCTGACAATGAACATCTTTACTTTTTTTGTTTGCTTCACAAAAAGAGGGGGTATGAAATGATGGATATACAAATGACTGTCTGGTTTTGCATTTGTATTATCTTTAAAAGAAAAATCCTTCTGTAGAGGTTATAAAATAGGCTAAGATTTATTTACCTAAGAGATAAGTAATTTTATTGCTTGCAAGGTTATTTATGACATTAGCAAAGACAAACAGGAGGATGAAAGGAAAGATAACATTTGCTGTGAATACCCAAGAGAAAATGTTCATAAACTATGAGTTTAAGAAGTGCCAAGTGGATTACTTTCCCCATTTTCATTTCTAGAAGTGGAGTTAGAGGTTCATTAATGTATGAGGGTAAGACCAGCATATGCTACACTATTTTTGTCCATCATCTGAGCAAATTAATGCTAAATAACAGTATTAATTCAATAACCTAGGCAAGTTGCACAGCCTTAATGATGAACTCATGATGGGGTAAATCACTGAATTTGTTTCGCCCAGCTGCATCTCCTGAATTTGTACAAGAACACAGTCTTGCTGGACTGGGACAGGGCAGAGCTAGGAACATGCAGGTCAAAAAGTAAGATCAGAATGTACTTGCTGACACTGCATAGGACATGGGTTTCTTGGAAAGCAATGAGCTAAGTACAATTTTGGTAGGATTCCAAACACATTTCAGGGCGTAGCTGATGATATTTTTTTGTCCTTTCTTTGGAACTTGAATTTTTTAGTTTCTAGGTTTCAAGCTTTTCTCACAAAAGAAGGTGGTTAGAAAGTTACTGCCAACAAAACTCCAAAACTACTGTGAGAGTCATGTTGCCTCACTCCAGGGACTGGAGCTTCTCTGGAAGTACTAGAAAGCACATGATGAAATCACACCTCTGGGCACCACTTGATAGAGAAAGAGGAGTAACCTCCCAGAGGGAGACCCTGGCGCAGGGTTAGCATACAGCTGCCTCCAGAATCACAGAGTTGAAAACTTTTCTGGTGCATTCTGTTGATCCTCTTTATCCCTTTAGTCTACTTCACACCTTTCATCAAACATTACGTGGTCTGTTGTTTTCTTCACCATGCAGTGGTGCAACACAAGGGTTAGAACAGCATTGGAAGGCAAGGGGAACTTACCACACACTGTCAGATAAAAATCGGAAGGAGTGGTGCTAGGCAGGGCAAAAATCTTAGTGATATTTGAGTTTTTCACAGGTAGGAAGACTTATCTTAGGAATAAACTGGGCCACATCAGAAAGAGATAGCTAGTAGATGACCCAGCTATCCCCAGGTGTTTGTAAATCCAGTGAAGGATGCTGATGAACCACCAAAACAATTTGGAATGAAGATTGACAATATTTTTTATACTAATTTAAACTCAGTTGGTATTGCTAAGGACCCAAGCTGAAGCTGCTAGCACAGACCACCTCTATTTTCTGCATAAAATGAGCAAGGCCAGGTTTAGGGGCTGTTGAAAGAGAAAACTGGCTTAGGTTTAGATAGGAAAAGCAAAAAAAGCAAATATGAATTATTTGCCAATTTCCACTATTATGAGAAAATCAACACTGGCGAGAAATATAATTACTGTTTTGTTTTATTTTATTTGGAAATGAAGATAGCAGTAAAAGGTGACAAAATAATCAAAGAAAACAAGATAAGGCCCAGCTTCTTTTATTTTCTCATTAAAAAAATTCTATATTTTCAACTCTAACCATTCAAAAAAAAAAATTACTAGAAGAGGATTTTCTAAAAAGGAGTAAGTTTGAAGATAATGTGTATGCATGTGTCTGTCAGTGTAAATATCAGGCTTGCGATATCAGAGTTCATTCCAGTTACGTTTTCAAATCTTCCTCAGCAATGTATTAGCCGTTCACTTATTTTTATTTCACTGGAGATTCTCTTGTTATCAATTGACTTGAGGAAAGAGGTCTTTAATGTTCAGATATGAATGCAATCAAAAATCAAACCTCTGAATAGTGTTCTGTGCTCTGATAACAAGATAGTAATTTAAATTAGAACTTATATATTTTGTTTTTCAGGTTTGGGTTCTTTTGTCTGGCTGTTTGGGTTTGGATTTTTTTATTTTATTTTAGTGTGGGTTTTTTTGTCTGCTTTTTTTTTTTTTTTTTTTTTTTTTTTTCCCATTATCTTTTAATTTCTTTTAGGAAAGTATGGATTCCATAAGGTGCATCTGTCTTTCCTGATTATACCTAAGACAAAAAGTCCCCACACCTGTATTCCAGCCAAGAAGCTGTCTCTTTTGCTGTGCTTGTTTAAGCAGCAAAGTCCAGCCTGGAACTCGTGCCAGTCTGCTCCCACCAGCAGCCCAATCATGTCTGGAGCACTGACCTATTTACCTGGCAGGCTACTAAGAGTTACAGTACCTCACTATTTCTGATTTCTCCTCCAGACAGTAGAATGAGTTTGTGGTGGATCACTTCTTCATCAATTGCAAGGTAAGAATAAGACCAGTCTTATCATCTTTGAAGGCTCATGAGGGAATAATAATGGATTCTTTACCCTGTGCTTGTACAATGCCCTGTCACAATCACATTTAGTTTGTCCTGCTGCTTCTCCTTAAAAAAATAGTACAGCCCAAGAAAGAGCAGCTCCTCCTTAATGGCGATGACATTGCCAAGTTTTTAAAACGTTGCTTGGTGCTGGTGTTTCTGAGAAGTTGTGGGAAGTTCAGTCTTGTGTGATATCAAGACAATTGCTATAAACAGCTGCTCTCAATCACCAAGGCAACCAACGGTTGAGGGGGTATGCCAGGGCTGACATAAGAGGAATCAGAAAAACAAGAAAATAATAATAATAATAGTAATAGTAATAGTAATAGTAATAATAATAATAATAATAATAATAACAACAGAGAGAATAAAAATAATATTAATATCATCATCATCAACAATAATGATAATAAGGTGGGGGAGGGGCTGGGGAAGGGAAACCCAGCATTGGTTGCATAAACACGACTCAGCTTCTGTTCAGCAAGCCCTCTGTTCAAGCCCATTACACGACACGTTTAGAAGGAGTTTCCGTACTTCTTTCCTGGCTTCTCCACTCTGATTTCCTGTTTACAGTAGGCTAGGAACAAAACTTGTCAGAATAGCTGAAGAGCTGGACCCAGGCTCCAGGGGACCTCCTGCCCAGAGCAAGTATTGCAGGATTTAGATCCAGAGATGTGCTGGCAACTTTCCAATATTTAACAATAAACACAATATTTTCACTCCAGCAGCAGCTGTATGTTCTGGTATGCACACACCAGCTGTGTTCCTGCTCCTACAGTCAAAGTGTTTTCCCAGACAGAATACTTCATAAAACAAAAATAGACCAGTGCCATTTAAAGGCCTATTATTTTTAATGCACCTTTTTGTTTTCCAGTATATTTCCTTATTTCTAAATTAAACTCATCAAAACTAATAATTTAATCATGTAGCTTTTAGAAACTTTTCAAACATATGGATTGAATGTGTGTAAAAGAAAAAGAAGTGAGAAAATATATGTGCAGGTTTGCTTTGCAATTTTTTAAGCAAAAATTACCAACACTGGCCATACCATTAGAGATCACATAATAAAGTAAAGGAAAATGTGAATCTGTGAAGTTTACCTCCAAAATTTCCTTTGCAGACACCAAAGAAGCTGAAATGGTTAATAGCTGTAAGAACCCCTTCAATAATAGATGAATCCATCGATTCTGTTTTCAGTGTTTATCCAAGTGACATGTACATATATAAACCCAGGAAACCAGGAAATTTAACATGCAGTCTTTTAATCTGACTTCTAAATCCTGTGTTCTACCAGATTAGCTTCAATGGACATTTTAAAAATACACCTCTACATAAAATAAAGTGTAGAACAAATTTATTTTGTAAAGAAATAAGTTTTAGTTTTAAGCCTTCAGAATGTTGTTTATAATATTCTTAAATAGAAGAATAAGCAAAGCATTTTAAATATGGAAAATAAATTTCTGGTGTCTTTTTTATTTGCTTGAAAATATCTTTTTTGTAATCTTAAAATGAAATCTTAAGTTTTTTCCTGTCAAGTTACTTGATGTCATGCTTTAGACTAGAATAGCTGGAATGTGTTGCTGATTATAGCAAATGCCTGGTCTTCAATGACTTAAGGAAACTTATTAAAAGAAATCATTTGGGTAGCCCTACCTAGGAAAGAATCACTTCCCAAGTGCTCCTTGTGTGTTTCATTCACATGAAACCTCATTCAAATCCAGAATTATCTCAGGCTTTACCTAACACTTCACAGTCATGCAGTAAGATGTGGGAGATGGAAATTATGTGGAATATATTGCTATTTAAAGCTTGCACAGTTCTGGAACCCTGAAGACTACTGAGATCATAGTGAAAAAAAATAGAGAAGGTGAATGTGAGAAAGTGTTCTTCAAAATTCTTAATATATTACTATGAAGAGAAAAATGAGATCATCAAGATGGTTTTCAGATACTAAGTCTCTTGCATGGCAGAAAGAGACTAAGACTCTCATGGCAGAATAATTACTCTGGATTCACAAGCAAAAATGTATGCTTAGTAGAAATGATCAATGTAAACTTTTGGTAGTTGTTTGATGTAGTTTGATTGGATAATGACATTTTATCTGCATCAGTGTTTATTTATATATTTATTTATATTTATATTTATATATTTTATTTATATATTTATTTATATTTATAAGTGTTGCTTATAAATATACTCTCAAAGACACCTGGAGCAAACTCAGCAATTTATAGGTTTTGAGTTCTAACTTATTGCTACTTGTGCATATTTATTTACTCCAATGCACACAGAATACTCTCAGTAAGAGAGACCTAGGCAAGTCTTTTTTTGTTGTTGTTGAAAAGCAGGTTTCCAATGAATAGCATAAATATTGCATTGTTCTTAGAGTTCTCCTTTACCCCAAGAATAAATCAAAGGAGAAGATGGGCACCAATGTGCCCCTACTAAATGGAAGACTACAACTACATTTTTTGTTGGGTTAAAAAGGTGAAGTCATATTTGTTGTAAGAGTTAACCATAACTAAACTTTCCTCATGCAGGCAATAAGAGGTGTTAGGATGGAGCTTCAGAACGTCTGTCTCTCTCTTTCATACATGGGCAGTATACACTCCACTCATGGCTCCAAAGAGAAAGCAGAAAAACGTTTTAGTAGAAACATAACAATATTCTTGCAAATTGTAAATTTTAGTTGTTATCTCTTCTATCACCACTGTTTTAGGTCACTCAATAGGAAATTGCAGCACTTTGAGAAAACAGGTTACATGAACAGAAGGCATACTGGTGATTTGCTTTCCTTGCTACAGCTCAGCCTCCTCTTAAGTAAACATAGGAAGAGTGTTTCTGTGCACAACAGTGTCTGAGGCTTGCAGGGAAATGGGGGTTCAGATAAAAGCATCTTCAAAACTGCAGTCCTCTGTGTTGCCTATGCCTCAGCTGCATTAAATGACCTACTTTTCTCTATCCAAGTGCTAAGCTGGGGGTGATGGACACCACTGGTGCCCTTCCAGAGTGACAGGACGAATAGCTTGCTGGTGAGAGCATCAGTTCCTTTAGAGAGCTATGGAAATTAGAGCAGGGTCTATTAGGAGACGATGTGGCTGTCAGGATACTGAACACAGACTGTCCAGCAAGACTTTCTGCTTACTGGAACTCACAGGGCCTTACGGGACAAAACTGCATATAGTATATTTTTTAGTAATTGCAAAGCATATTTTGCTGTAAAAACCCAGTTTCTCTTAATGTTACCTAATATGTTACTAATGAATTAAAGAAGTTCCTCTGAACCTGTCAGAGTCTGTGCAAAATGAATCTGTGGGCTCAATGACATAACCAGTGTGCTGTCAGCCTGCCATCTATTAGACATACAGAGCGGTTGAGAGTGCACTGGTTGTACCATGCTGGATCTGTGAAAATGCAAACCCAATGGAGCGCTCTGCAGTTTTGTTTGCAGAACTCCAAGACTTGGGCTAAAGACATCATGAAGTGAAGCACAAGAATGTACCCAGATAATTTATCTTTAGTTAGCTGTATGAGATAAGCTGTGTCCCTTAATTTTTACAGTGTACCTACCCTACAGGATGCTTCATTCCTTTCACTTCAGAAGTAAGAGTTTACATTTTATAACTAGGATTTATGGAAACCTTTAAGCAATTTCATCATATATGTTCTATGATATTGGGAAGGCTGATGCCACAACTGAAGGACTATTCTCCATGATTTAAGAGAGAATTTTCCTCTTAGAACCTTTCCTCTAAAAAGAATTAAAAGAAAACAAGTTTTTGAAATACTGTTTTGATCAACTGAAAGAAATATATGTCAACTTTCCAATAAATAAAACAGTGCCTAAAAACCCCAAAAACATACCTGACTAAAACCCATTATATTTATGCCTCTCTGTATCCTAATGATGAGCTGACGGGTTGAAAGACACCAGCAGAATGTCATCATTGCCAGATTCTACATCTGGATCTTTGATTTATTTGACAGACATGTAACATCCAAAATATCTAGGCGAATTGCCAGTGACTGTTTAGATGTTGGTGGGGGAACACATAATGTTCTTCACAGATCTGTATCCAGTCATTCCCCCAGAATTGCCTTTTTCTGCTTGTCTTTGTTTGGGTTGACCTTGTGTGGATTGAGACAAGTACTTCTCTATATTTGTTTTTTTCCATAAAAGGAAGGTGACTGTGAAAGTTGAAAATTTCTTTTTCTGCAGCTTTAGTGATGCAGCAGTCATGAATCAGGGCTAGATGAACTCAGTTAAAGAGCCAAAAGTAATTAAAATCTGTGAACTACAAGGAAATCAACAGAATGGAAGAAATTTCATCCTTTTAACTCAGTAAACATAGCCAGTGAGCCACAAATCCTACTTTTGATGATAATTTTTGCCTTTTCTATATATTGTGTTTATGTAATATAATCCCTTCAAAAAAAAAAAAAAGAAAAAAGTACAATATGTACTATCATGTAGAAGCAAATTGCATGTTCATGAAATTAATTGCACAGAACTAAGCTTGTCATAATTTGTATAAGCACACAAGATGTGAAAAGGTTGAGCCTATTATTTCTATTTCTTTAATAAGACCAATTGCTTATATGCTATTTATTTAAATAATGGCAACCATCTTCCTCCCCCACCCTTGCTTTTTCCTTTTGGAGAGAAACAACTCCTAGAAATAACTAGTGTCAGCTGTGAATTCTGGAGGAGAAGCCAAGAATATAAAACCCGTGCATGTGTGGACAGATCTGACCCTCACGAGGAACATGGTGACATGGTCCCTCCTCCCTGTCCCGGACAGCCTGTTGTCAGCAGCACCTTTTAGAGACAGGAGCCAAGGGACTTTTAGACCAGGAGCCAAGGGACTGATTTTCCCTGCAGCTGCTCCTGAGAGTCAGACAGCCCTTGCTGAGGATGAGGCTGCACTTTCACTATCCCTGCTTGGAGGGAATGGTGCCTGGATCTTGCTGACGAGACCCAGTGTTCCCACAGCTACCCTATTAAGGTGGTTGCCCATGTTTACATTGCTCAATGTGGAGGGTTTGCTCACCCACGACATTCAAACCTTCCTGAGTGATGTCAGACTAAACTTAAAAAAACAGATGGCACCCCTTGCCTCTGAGGAAATTAAGTAGAGACACCGCGACAAGTTTTCTTACTATGTCATGCTGGCTATGTCCATGGCACACACGGCTTCCACTGACAAATCCCAGTAGCTTTTGATTTTCACCATACTCCACTGCTCTCAGTTTTTTTCCACTCTTTGTCTTCTTGTAACAATGCCAGCCTTAAGGCTTCTTGAGGGTCTGGGTTGCAATTTATGAATGTGAAACCTTTTAAAGGTCACAAGAGTGCTTGCTCCTCCTGTCAACAACTTGCCTTGCAAGAGAGCTGGAGAAAAGTGTTTGGTTCAGTTCCTGGGTACAATTCAGAGCACCATAGAATAAGCCAGTAACAGCGTTTTGAAACCCCTTTTTAAAACTGTCACCATGTTTAGAAAGATCTATGGGCTGCAGAAGAAGAACATCTTCTTATAAAGCTGGAAAACAAAACAGCACGTCCAAGTCTAAACTGTCCTTGTCTGAACCGAACAGATCTCTGTTTTGTGTAATCAGTCAACAGATCTCTGGATCACATAAAAAAAATCAAAGCTGCTCCTTACCCGCAGGCCCTTTTGTTCATATCTGCCTGTGTTTGGGGCTGTGCATGTTACCCCTGTGGACTCACGCAAGTGATGGAGGTAGATGCATGTTGATGGGGAATTTGCTCTGTCAGAGGTTCCTGAAGGGCTTCTCACTGCTTTCAGCAAGGGACTTTCCTGTTACAACGCACTTAAAAATTGCAGATTGCACTACTGAGCTAAAAATATCTGTGTGGTCGTCAGAGGTGAGATGTCTGGCTTCTCTCTTGGTGGCTCCTTGGACACTCTGGGTGGAGGTGCCAGTCACCAGTTGCAAAATTTGGGTTTCTTCCTTACCCCTGCACTGCTCTTTAATTGTAATAATAGCAATTTTTCATCCCTTTCAGATCTGCTCACTTTGAGCAAAGGGTAAAAGAATGATTTGTTGGAGAATTTTGTATTTATCAGCTAGTTGCCAAGAGAGTAAGGTTTAGCACAGCGAAGCTTGCCTTTTGCAGTAGCAAATAAAATGCTGCCTGTACTCTGTGTCAACCCTAGTCATGCTCTCAAGTGTAATATTTCTTATTTCTTCTGGTCATGTCAGAAACCTAGTTAGTATTCAGCTGTACAAAGTCATAGAAGAGTATACCACATATATGCCAAATAAATTAATGTAATTTAAAATTACTTTCTAATTGCATATGGGAAGCAAAAAACTATAAGCACATAGGTAGGGTAGTATAGCCTTCATTAGAACAGTGTTTCCCTATGTTAGCTACATGAAAATGCTGCTTCTAAACCTTTTTAAAGCTTAATTTGTTTGTGGTTTGTTGTAATTTAGTTTTTTGGGGCTTTTTGGGGGATGGAGGGGTAATTGTGAGACACGGGTAAGATCTGTTATCTCCCAAGTAAAAAGATACAAGTTCAATGCAGTGTACTCTAATATTAGTGGTTCCTATGAATGTTTTAAACCTGTGAAAAAATCACCTTCAAGGTACATAAATTTGCATTCACTGTGAAATAATTCATAATAATAATGGTGAAATACTTTAAAATAGTTCCCATATTGCAACTGCTTATTTAGTACTTCATACCATGAACAAAAAGTGAGTTTTACACAAGGAATTCAAAAGTCCATCTAGTCAGTACTCCTAGGTTTTTGTTCCATAAAATATGATTGGGGGAGAAAGAATATAGCGATTTTCAAGCTTATTCTGAGAAGGTATTTTTGGGTAAAAAAGTTGGATGAAATGGGTTCTCTTTGAGGAAATACAGGCTTATATGAGGCTTTACGGTAGCATAAGTTATATGCACAGAAAAGAAGTAGGATATTTTGAAGCATTGAAAGGTTTGAATAAAACATAGAAAGAGCAAGATAAAAATTAAGAGAATTGATTAAGAGTAGAATATTACTTCCTTTGAATTACTTTGAACTATGAGGGGAAAAATCAGAAAAAGTAGTAAGTTTTAAAGATTACTTAATTTACATTGTTCTACTTCTACAAAGGCCAGGTATCATTTTCTTCCTTTGTTTTGTCTGGGGGTCAGTTTTTCATAGTACAACTGAAAAACGACCAACTGCTTTGCTACTTTAGAAGTGTACAACTCTGTCACCATAAACAGTGTTGATGGACTAAAAAATAATGAGCAGCAGTAAAACTATCTTTCATGTCTTATCCTGTTAAATGATAGGGAAGGGGACCACTTATTTTAATTTATAGGAGATAATTATACAGCTGTAAAACATTACTGCAGGCTTCTCTTTGTTTATATTGCATATTTAGTACTGGAATAATTTTTAAAATTAAAGCTGCAGTTATTATTATCATGATCTCTTTTCTTGGAATTCTTAACTAGGAAAAATGGTCTACTTACAGAAGAAATGGACTGGTTTCGACAGACTTCAACCAACTTAGGGTAGATACCCCAAGAAAGAGTGTAAATAATAAAAAAGCAATTTATTAATCAGAAGTCATTACCTGCTGAATACTTGACACATTTTACAGTACTCCTAAATTCTGTTTTTTAGCTGATGGGCACCAATGACAGATTTGCCTTGAATATTGACCATCTCCAGTGGGGAGTTTCATTTTAATTCAAGGCAATCCAATGACAGCAAGGCCTTTTTTAGCTTTGGGAAATTGCATTATTTACAGATAAATAATAACCAGGTTTTGCAATAATTTTTCCCTCCTCCTATGCTCCAACCTACTATTCAGCTGAAAACAAAAGTATCGTATCTCCTTTGAAAAAGATTGAATGGCCTCACATTTATCAGTTCAGTTTAGAAATAACATTTACTACACCAATAAACAGGTAACAGGTCGTGGCCTCCCCATTACAAAGCATTTGGTGGAGAGTTGGTGAGTCAAAGGCATGCTTTAGCCTGGAGAGACTCAGGATGGAAGGTGATAGACTCTTGGTAGTGATGTACGGGAGCAAGAGGAAACATTGTGTGCTTGGTTATTCCCCTAAATGCGCCAGCAGAAGATCATGCAGGGAGCTGCTCATCGTAGATGGCATGTCACTGTCTTAGAGAGTTAAGTTTTTCTTGTGTAAGACACAAGAGAATGATTACATTGTACCAGGCCAACTTTCTGGCTGTGATTTTTAATTTTTTAATTGCTCCCCTCTCCCTTAAAATTCATCTAAATAATTCAATTTTTACGTTATATTTAGCACTGTCCCCTTCTCTGATCCAGGTAATTGTCTTTCATCCAAATATGACAAACATTTCAGGCAAGGTGCCTGAAGCAAACTCAACAGCCAATGAGTGTCCTTCTGAGCTCTGAGTCCCCCATTAGGAGCTGCACTAGGTGAAAGGTGCACTGTTCAGCTCGAATTTCATAGCAGCACTTGAACTCTACTCAGAAGCTACTCCTCTGTCCTAACATCCACTAGGTTGGGAGATAGGGAGATCCAGCTCTAAAAATAGCATGCTGTATCCAGGTGGAGTTCCAGGAGTGAATGACTGCTGGGAGAAGATATAGGTCACTTTTCCCCCATTTCCAGGATATAATCTGGAGGTCAGTGTGGTATGTGCCTGACAATGTGCCTTTGCAAGTGACTAATAGCATCAAAATCCAGGAGCTAAAATCCACAGTAATGGTCATAACAGTGCACATCTGGGTAACTCGTAACATGTCTGTGGATCTCTGAACTCCCCTCAAAATCCACAACATGCAGGACATTTGGCCTCTGTGGCCCCAGGACTGCAGTCCTCCTGCAGTACTAACCTGTGGAAAACCTCTCTTAGGCATTTATCTCTCTGCAAGAGTTGCCCATAGCTGTGTACTTAGTCACAAGAATTGGTTCAGATCAGTAGCATCTGCTCAGGCAGAGACATTTTCCTGCAGAAAAGCATTGCTGGGTTTCTGCTGCCCAGCTTCACAAGCTGGAGACTTCTGGAGACTCTTTGTCGCTGCGGCAGCTGGACTTGGCGCTTCACAGCTGTGCTGTACAAACATAAGGCAGATGAAGATTATGGCAAGGTAGTGGTCCATTTCTGTAAAACAAGGGAAGGCTTAAATCTAGCAAGGGGTTAAAAAGCACTAGGTACATGTTTTAACTAGCTAATTTGCAGAAAATATTTTGATCCACATTGCAGCATTGCCTCTCAAAGGTCAAGGGCTTAAGCGATTGTAATTTGCTGTTCTGTGCACTTTAATGGATGACTGATATGGAAGAGCCCTTTTATACCCTGTTGTAACAGATGCAATGTATTTATATATTTACATTTAAACTACTTATATAATGAAATAAACATTGCATTTAAAAATTCTCAAGGTCTCAAATAGTAAAACTTTGATAACTTCCGAATTTATAATAACACTGGCAATATAGCTAAGTTTGTTACGTAGAGGTGCTGGTCTGAAAATGTAGGACTTCAAGATGTTGCACAGAACTGCTAGAAGAGCGTCCATCCCTTAAATGGTGCTAATTTAAATTCTAACTCTGTCATCTAGCTCTAGAAATCTCTAGGAAGGGTTGTGCAGGTATTTATATATATATATATATATATATATATAGTCACTTATCTATGAAGGAACTTGTTCCAGTTTTGACTGGGGTAGTTTGTTTCTGTCACAGTCGCTATTATGAGGATGTGTTTCAGATTTGCACAGAAAGTAGCATTGACGAGACAGAGATGTTCTACTTTCTGCTGGGCAGAGCTCACAAGATATCTAGGCCTTTTCTGCTTCTTTAACCACCCCACCAGCGAGTGTGCTGGGGGTAGATAAGGAGTTGGGAGGGGACACAGCTGGGGCAGCTGATCCCCAGTTTATCCCAGGGATATTCTAGGACACATGGTGTCATGCTCAGCATATAGAGCTGGGGAAGAAAGGAGGACATTTGGAGTGATAGAGTTTGTCTTCCCAAGCCACCATTAAAGCACGATGGACTCCTACTTTCCTAGAGATGGCTGAACACAAGAACGTCCACTGGAAATGGGGAATGAATTCCCTGGTTTGCTTCGTGTCTGTGGCTTTTGCTTTATTAAACTGTCTTTATCTCACCCCATGAGATACCCAGTCTTCTCACTTGACTCTTCTGACTCTCTTCCCCAATCCACTGGTGGGGCAGTTAGCGAGAAGCTGCACAGTCCTTCTTTGCTACCAGAGGTTAAACACTAACAGATCTCCAAGCAGATTAGCAAAATGACAACCTTCACGTTTATTAGTTTTAACCTGAACTTAGGCAAAAATTATTAACAGTGTTATTAATAAGGAGGGAATTAACTGTCTGCATTCTTCACCAAAAAAACCCTCAAAATCAAGCTGAAATGCTCTATTTCAGAGAGGGAGATCCTATTTGTTTGTATTATGTAGGATGCTGGATCAATGTTTATGCCACCCACATTAGCAGCTGCATCACTTAAGTGAAGATACAGCACTGTGGGAACACAGTGGGCCAGTACCCCAAACACCAACAGAGTTGCACAGGACAGGCCTGCCACTCAAGCCCCTGATCTCGTCACAGGTCAAATGACATACTGATCCTGAAGGATGATGACAATCCATTTTGATCATGTGTGGCATACAGGACATGCTCCAGCACCACCACACTGCTGGGACACTGGGGAGACTCAAGAGCACTGCGCAGGGCACAAGTGGACATTTCAACATCACCTTACTTCCAAGGGAACAGAAAAGGACACCTTCTACACCCCAAGTCAACAAACCTCACGTCAAAGTTCCATTTGCAAACCAGACCTTTGATGTCACTCCCCAGTTTCCTCCTATCCCCTCAAAATTTGTGTCACCTCCTCAGGGAAAAGGACCAGACACCTCAAAGTACGATCATTGCAGATGTAATATGATACAGAGTCCTAAAAAGGCATTTCCTATCTGGGACCATGACCTCAGTGATGTAAATAAGAGACGGGATCCCGAAACTGGACTCCTGCGGTACTTCATTGGTATAGTTCTAGAAATAGTTTTTCTCTCTTTTTTGAGAAGGCAATGTATGTTTTCCTACAATAAGTTCTGTATTATGTGATACTTGTGGTTTTTTACTTTATGCATAGATATAACATTTAAAAACTTTTTTTTTTACAAAAGTTTATTTTCCACAAGGAAGAGCAATAGGAAAAATTAAACTGTTTTCCACATATTGTTTTCTCAAAACAAAGAGTCTACAAGGACATATTCAGCACCAAAACTAAAAACAAAAAAAAGTACAAACAGCCATAGAATATAATCTATAAAGCAAACATTTAATATTGCACTTTGTTTCTCTAATGTTTGGATTTTACTTACTTTTTCCTAATTCAGATCAGAATTCTCTATCAAATACTGGGCTAAAACTGTGAACCTCAAGTTTTATAATGCTGAGAATTGACCAATATTTGTGAAAGAGTAATGCCTCTGAGTAACAATGTAATTTAAACTGGAAGTCTTTATTTGATAAGCTCATACAATTTTTCATTTTTATCACAAAGGCTGTGATGCCAAGTCAATTACTACGATATTGGTCAATCCTGCCTCATATGCAATTTTCCATTGTATTGTGGTAAGTACTTTAATGCTATGTATATCAGCAATTGTTCCCTAGTCTGTAAAAATAACAAAAAAGGAAAAAAAAGTAAAACCACCAAATGCCCTTTTATACCAACAATCCCATCAGCTTTAAAAATTGTCTGGCTGGAGAGGGTAGAGGGAAGGGACATCCACAAAACTGGCCAAGTAACATCATCCAATTTCCTTCTTGCCAATATTCCCGCTCAAAGCCCAAGCCTTTTAACTGAATCACTTAAAACGCGACTCATAATTTGTATTTTATCACCCTGTTGTCATTTTTGAAACATGAATGATCTTTCATGTTCTCATAAAGGCCACTTATGGAAAAGCCTATTTTGTCGCATTTATGAAGCCTTAAAAATAAGGCAGAGGGTTTTAAAAATGAGCACCATGCAGAAACACCAGCCTCCCCTCTCCCACTCTCTTCTCAGCTTTTTTTATTGCACAAGGAGACAGGTATTTGATGGATTAGACCTTGATTTGCTCAAATAGTCAAGACCAGAACGGTGTCCCTTTGTCAGTGATCTGTGTTCCATGGTTTCTGAAGAGCAAAGTTGACTTCCACTAGCATGTAAGTGCTGGTATTTGTTAGCACAGGTAATGGCTCCACTGCATTTTTTCCTGGGGCACACTCAAGGGCAAGTGCTCTTTGCATACGGTTTCTTGCATTCTGTATGAATACACAGTATATAATTCAGTGTTCTGTTTGTTTTAAAGCTCTTGAGAGTGCCACAGAAGATGCAGTCATCAAAGCACTTCCAGCTAACTCATATTTAAGTATGGCTGGTAACACTGATCTTTCCCACTTTAATTATAATCTTGTACAATACCATAAACCCTGAAAGCAATACAAAGTGCACAAACTGAGCTCTTAGCATAAAAGAAGCTTTTCCTGCAGTTTGAAATATACTTTCTACTAGACTCATCACATATAGAATTTTTGGTGATTAAGTAGCTATATATAAAAATAAATTTACTTTCCCTTCCTATCCCTACTACTTGAGATATTGATCTATCTGTGAGTCCTAGACAGCATATGACCGCTTCTTTTTAGAAGTCTTTTGAGGAACAGCTGGTGCCTGCTGGTGCTGCTTTCATTTATGCCTTTCTTTTTAGAGCTTCACAACTTGAACAACTTTTTTTATTATGTAGAAAGAGAAATGGGAATGAGGTGGGTTTTGTAACTTTTGTGTATGTCCCTATTCCAGATCTCCCTCTCAAGCAAAGAACAAAAACAAAACACAAACACAAAACAAAAAAAGAACTAACTTAACAGTGCAACACAAAAAAACAAATAGCATTCCAACAGTTTGGCAAGTGATGAGTTCACCTGAGATTAAGTGATTTTTAGGCAGTCTGTAACAAAATGCTGCTTTGCTATAATAGTAGAAAGGCAACAAATTCTTAAAAGAAATCAAGAAAGTATACAATCTTGATGAAGTCTATTAGTTTCTTTCTATTAACTCTTCACCCTCCCACCCTATCCCCATATCTGTTGCTTATCTACTACAGTAGGCTGCAAAACATACAGCAAGGAGGATTGGCTTGAAGGCATTTGATGTTTGTAAATAAATCCACAACAGGATCCAAGCTGAAGAGGTGATATATGATCAGCCTACTAGGACAATTCTGAGCATGTGCATATGCAGGTAAAGTCCCGGCTACATTAAATTAAAAAAAAAAAAAAAAAAAAGAAAAGTCAGTGCATTTGTTGAAGTCTGTTGCTGTTGGGTTTTTTGTTTGTTTCTTTTTCTGTCAAAGCTTTCTTTTGCTCCTTATTGTGCGGACCACAAGAAATAAAGAAAGGGGTAACAACTGTCCGGCATAAATGAGAAAAAGCTGTAGTGACACTGAACCGCACAATGTAAGCAATAAGCATGTGCAAATCTCCAAATCGTAAGAGGAAGCCAAAACCTCTCTTAATGTGGTTTGAGTGTTTGGACACACATGACTGTAGGTTAGTAAGGCTGCTCCTAGTATGTGCCAGTATTTAAGAGGGAGGGGGGAAAGCTCAGTTCTTCAAGCATGTGGAGCAGTCCTACAATGGTACTGTAGGCTTCAAAGCATGATCACAGGTTGTTTTCATTTATTCACCACACAGTCAAGAGCAAACCCACTTTCTCTGAAAGTGTGTCTCCACCATGATGCCTTGACCTTCAACACGGCAGGTATGATTCCAAACCCAAGTCAAGTCAGCTTCTTATGGATTCCTTCAACGAGAAGGGCAAGATGGTCTGTCATCTGTGGGTTGATCTGGGTTTGGATCAATCTAAACAAGAGGAAAAAACACAACAACCAAAGGTATTTTTAGAACTGATTGCTAGAAAATAAACCAATCCAAACACCAATTTTTTTAAGACCAAGGCAGTCAGAGATAAGTGGTATTCCCAATCCAAAGGTTATCCAAGTAATTCTACTATCTCTAGAAATTAAATAAAACTTTGAATTGAAAATTACTAAGTATAGTGAAACATTTTAAACTACAGATTGATGGTAGCTTAAGGATAAGCACAAAGATGTAATAAAATATTGAAAAGAATCTGCTATAGTAGCACAAATGTTCCACCTTTTTTATTGCATAGTAAGAAGACAACCTGACTCATCACTGAACACGTAACTTAAAATACTAAGCTAATTTCAGAAGACATTTTACTTAAAAAGGCACAAAATTATTAGCAAAAAGTTGTTCTTCTAATTTTTAGGTAATGAATCCTGAAAAAACCCATAAATGTTTCAGAACTTCCTGTACTTCACACATTACCTCTTCTTCAACAAAAGGTAAAGAACATGGTCTCTAACTTAGGTCACCAAAACTCGATAGGAAGTTTAAGTGGACGCTATATAGTTTGGTCAGTTATTTTAAAATTACTTTTTTTTGAGCAGAGGAGAAGCTTATTTCTAAATATTTAGAGTGCCTAAAATGAAAAGGCCCTGAGTTATACTCCTGGTTTATGTTATAGAGGATTCCTCAAACAAGATACAAAAAACATGCCACTCACTCACTAGCAGATTAAGTGTTTCAAGAAGCAAAGAAAATATCAAGAGTGGGCAGATCCAGGCAAGATTTAGCCAAAGGACACTATTCTGTTTTGTCCTATACCACTGCTTTTCCCTGAAAGATATGAACATGGCTTTTGAAGCCTAAATTTGTGTCCCAATTATTGAGTGACTTTCATAGAACTAAACTTGTTGACAGAAATATCTGAACTGTGCGTTTAGAGAAACCTGAGCCAGAAGGAACACCTCTGTATCTTCTCTGCATGGGAATTCAGCAAGTAATACATACAAAGAACTAAAAATACAGAATATTTTTAGAGAGTACAGGTGAAAAACAGTTTGTTGTGCATCTATAGACTCAAAATGTTAGTACTCAATAACGTCGTTTATTGTATGTATAATGCAATAAGTTGCCCAGAGGGTGCAAAACAGTTTCACTATCTCTACAAAGCACTAGAATAGTGAAGAATCCTGGAAAATTTTTGATGCAATTTACCTGCACTTTGCTAAAACTAAGTTACCTGTTCCCCCTTCCATATTTTTGCTTATTTGTCCTGGTTTTCATAAAGCAGAAAGTTTCTTCCATTTATTCCACATGACAGAATTCAGAGAAATAATGCATTCATGATTATATTTTGAGGTACTTACTTCTGAGTAGAGGGGTGGAGGCAGAAAACGGAACTCCTGGATGTATGCAAACAGTGGTCCTGGAAGCGCTCTCTCAAAGTCATCACAAGCACCTAAGGGTGCAAGGCTGGACTGTCGTTGTTCCTCCGTAACCACTTCCGCATAGCTGGGAGGTGCTGCAGGGAAAACGCACACGCAGTTCGAACAACAAGTTCTTATGCATGTCAAAACATATAACATGGTAAATATTAAACTTTTATATTGTAAAACGCACCAGCATGTAAATAAATTACTTCCATGAATTTTCCCACAGCTATTAAACATGAAAAAGAAGGCAGGCTGCTATAGTTTATTTTAAAACTATGCTCAAATCCAAAAGCAGACTGACCATTGTTCATTGTGGCTTAATTATTACCTTCAAATTTACAGCATACTCAGAATATTGAATTTCTGTTACAGGCAGGAATGACAGAGCACTGCACTCCTCTGGACTCCATAATCAGCCTGGGATTTGTACATTAAAACCCCCAGATGTTTATAGGCAAGAAGAGGGAAGAACCTACAGAGTTTCTCCTTTGACAAAAGAGATTCCCCCTGAAATGGATAACTATATCTTTTCACAAAGATAATAAAGCTACTAAGGATAATAAAGGCCACCTTAACTGCTACTCTGGCAGGTTACACTGCCTTACAACCAAGGATACTCAAGGCAGAATTAATTCTGCCCAGGTACAATGGCATTCTGTGCTTTCACTTGCACCAGCTTCCAAGAAGCTGAATTCCACTGCTTTTACACGTGAGAGAGGAAGACAAAGAGGGGAACTCCATTCTTCTACAGGGCACAAGCAGGTAGCAAGGAAACATCCACAAAGAATTTTCTATGGACTTTATTATGAAGGATGTAATTAGTGTCTGTTTGCATGACAGCAATGAATAAAAATAAACACACAAAAATCAAAATGGACATTTTTGTCAGGTTACCTTCTGGTCTTTCAGGCAGCGTCAGACCAAGCCAATTCATGTTCATGCTACACTGGCTGCTTACACTTGATGTTCTGCTACCAAATGGGTGAAGAGGAATGGTGCCAATGACCAGTGGTAAGTTAAGGAATAAATCCATGGCGCCAGGAATATCCACATATACCTAAACAAAAACAAAGAGATATATAGATTAAAAATAGGTTTGTATGAGCATTTCATAATTATTAGACTACAATCTCCAGCCATGGAATTTTTCACAAGGAACTGAAATTTCAATTTTTTGTTTTAGAGCCAATGTCTCTATGGAATCAAAAAGCCCTCCAAGTCAGAGGCAGCTCTGTATTTTTAACGACACAAGTGCTCACATGGAAATGTCATGTACCCATAACACATTTGCCTAGAACATGCAAGATTTAAACTGAATTTACTTAGAGAATTCCTGTCAGGACACCAAATGCTAGGCTATGCATTCCTTCTATAACTAGTTAGCAGTTCACAGTGCTTTATTAACAATTTGCAAGGAATCATGAGCAAGTTCACAATGGTTTATTAACAATTTGCAAGGAATCATGGGAACAAGCCAACATACCATCAGTGAATACTCCACACGGATTATACTACAGTCGAGGATTGAAGGAGAAACAGGTGGAATTTTCAACTGTTTGCCATTCCAGGTTTCTGTTTTGCCAGATGACAAGGACTCCCCACGCAGGTTGGCAACAAGCTGTTTGACTTCCTTCATTTTCCCTTTGGCATAAAATGCCTGTGTTTGGTAAATGGCTGCCTTTGGCACCACCACACGGGAAGAGCAGTTCTCAATCTCCGCAAAGATCTGAATTGATTCACCTGAAACAAAGCAGAATTTCATTTTATCTATGTATTTGCAAGGCACCTGAAGCAAACTGCCACATACTGAGTATCACAAAAGGCACTGGACGCTGCTAGCAATGCTCCACACTTTGAACAACATCCACTGATGCTAGCAGGAGTAAGGTCACCATGAGGTAAATCTAACAGAAAAATGCACAGGCCCAACAAAAGCGGATGTCCTTTAACAATATGGAGACACAAAACTAATAAAATTAGCAGTTTAAAACAGCTGGTCAGATGAATGCAGAACAAAACGGTAAGAATAGTTTAAGTACTTCTTTTACATAACAGCAGCTAACTACAAACTGTCATTTTGAAAGGGAAGGAAAAACATTTCCTATAATTACTTCTGTTACGTACCTGGGGTGTAGCCCTTCCTTTCAATTTTGGCACTTAAGGATATTGGGCCTGAGGTACAAAACCAACAACAGAGAGTTTTTTCTTTTGTGCCTGCTTGGGGTGACTGCAAGAAAAGAAGAGTATTTTCCATTCAATAGAGTGCTCCATGAATCTTTTAATCTGTTCTAATCAACACACACACACAAAAAAATTTGATTATCTACTTTCTATGCATTTTGATAAGCATTATGTAGTTTTATTTAGAAGGAGAAATGTCAAACAAATTGCACTATGCAAACTATAAGCTTTACTCTAATTCCACAGTCATTAACTACTTTTTTGCTACACTTCATACTACAGTTACATTTAGAACAAGTTTTTATACATAAATTAATTCGGCACAACTTAAGGAAAGGCTTTACAGCCTACATATCCCACCATATTGTTGAAGAGCTTTTAATTTACCAATAAACTAAAATGTCTACCCAGTACAATATTTCAGAAACAATAACTAAAGTAAAGTACTGTAACCTTGACTCCTGCTATTTCCTGTTTCAAAATGATCCTGCTTCATCTGTATTGAACAGACTTTGTTATTTTACATGACACCAGGACTTAGGACTTGTGCCAAAGCCCATTAAAGTCAAATGAGAGTCTTTTGATTTTAATGGAATTTGTGCAAGGCCAGCGTCCCCTTGCAAGTCTGATTTTTCACCCATACACACAAGAAACCTATTTCAATGGATTTTGCGATTTTTTCTCCTCTTCATGAGATGTGATTTTGAAGAGTGGAGGGGAACAGAATTTTAGGCCTGATTGAAATAAAATCCTCATTGAAAGCAGTTGTGATACTGAAATTATTTTAATGAAATGTTGTTTCAGAAAAAGATCATAGAACATTGTGATAATTTCTCCCCATTGGTAGAAAACAATCTATATGAGAATTATCAATTATGCACACCAGTACATTATTCACTTTGCATTTTTAAGTTTGCAGTCTGTTACACTAATTCTTTTAAGTTTCACTGGTTTTGTTCAGAATCAAAGAAGAACAGCTCTCAGATTTTTCCTTCTTACTCACATTTAACAATTTAGTATTAATTTAAGCTGACAAAACCATTTTACATATCTTAAAAGTGAAGCAACTCCAAGTACAGGAAAATGTAGCTTTCAAAATACCAGTACTTACAGAGTTGCAAAAGTAATGTAATACTTAGAATATTGGCAGTAACTAAGAATCAAGTAAGTATTAAGTAATGAATTAGGTAAAATTAGATATTGATATTGTTTCAGTTATTAAACTTCATTATTTTTTTATGCCAGAAACAAAAAATGAATAATTCTGTCAATTCTTACCAGTAATGAAGGAGTGTTGATATCTATATGCTCAAAGACTGTAAATTCCTTCTTTAATTTTACTGGTAGAAACCAAGGCCTATGCAATTCGGCTTTCACCCAATAGCGCACACTGCCATGTCTGCCTTCGAATGAGGTAGCAAGTGGTCTGTGCAGGACACAAAGGTCAAAACTGAGTAAAGTCTTTCTGTCTAATAATGATACAATTGATCAAGTCAGTGATTAGTATATAGAACTGCATTTTTAATGCACTGTAGTACTTAATGAAGCGTATCTGAGAAAAATTCAAGATTAAAGATGGGAGAAAAAATCATCTCCAATTTAATCTACTATAGTTTTGCATAGATTTTAAGAATCAATTAAAGAATTGTACTAGAAAATGCCAGGAGAGCATAGATTTTCTTTAAGCTTAAGAGGCCACTTCCACATCTAGGGTAAAGCTTGCCCTTTTGACTACCAATTTAAAATTACCCCAAACATCAACCAGTTATAGTTTTGGATATCCCATTTTGTAAACCATTGTGTATTATTTGCTTGGTCAGTAACTCAACATCAGGTTAATTTTAGCTGTAACTCAGCACTTCCGTAGTTAGGTTCGCCTTAAGCAGAGTAAATATTGCAACTTGGAGTTCTGAAGAGAGGCTATTTTGAGCACCTTCTAATCTTTCTCTACTCTGACGAGACAGCTTGAAGCATTTATAATACCTAAGAATGTACATATGTGTGCATGTATGTATTTATACATACACATAGAAAAAAATCATTAAGACTATTCTGAAATTTGTCAAATCAAGGAAGTCTGTTTTAGAAGGAGGAAAGGTGACATAGGCAGCTCTTCCAGACCTCTGAGAATTGCCTTTTTTACTGTAGTATAAAATGAAACACATTTGAAATGAAACAAAGTATCTTCATAGTTCAAGTCTTTCCAATTATGTTGTTCCTCTAACTTACTCTCTTCAATTTTTTCTAAGTCTTTTTACCAATTTTACTATGTTCTGAATACAATGTTAGATATACTTTAAAATAAAGTATTTGTAGTATTTCCATATTTTCTATAGAGAGTAATATTATCCATGCTAGTGCTCTACTAGAATTATTCTTTCAGTTACAGGTTTGACTTCTCTATTTGCACATTTCAAATGATTAGTTTTTTTCCCTAATAATGAAATTAAAAGGATTTTCTAATCCAACTTCAGTGTTTCATTCTATCCCATATTCTGTAGAGGAAAAATCAGTAAGGATGATGCACATCTTTCCACTGCTGCTCTGAAGTTTACATCAGTTTTGGAAGTATTCTATGGACACAAAATAGCAAGTAAGTAGGCAGTGTGAAAGTTCAGGCTTGTAATATCAGCCTTCGTTTTTTCCAGTATTATTAAACACTGGTTAACAGCTATTCCCTCATGGCACTTAAAAAGAACCTACGATTTGACCAATGCTTGTGGTATTTTGCTATCTGGCTGTTTCACTTCAAGCTAAGCATTTAATGTTCATCATTCTAATGTTACGCGTTTTGGGTTGTTTTTTTTTTTTTTAATGCCCCCTTTAAACTCAAAGGAAAAATCAGTACTAGCCTTACTACTACTTGCAGTTGAGATTTTCACAGAATGCTATATTGCCTTTAAAATCTCCACATTCACAGGTCTCCACAGAAAATCTTACTGAAACAGTGCAGAAGTCCTGTGCTGCTCACTTTGAAATTTTAAGTGTTTGTCATCTGTGCATTCCACTAAAAGCAACACCTCTAAAAACATCAGGCACTGAGCTTATTCACATAAAACTGCCAAACTTTCAGTGACTTCCAAATTTTTAATGGCCGCTACTTGCCTTTTACAGCAAAAGGCTCATTTTTCATCCATACTCATACTCCCTCTTTTCCTGTGTATTTGACTTTACTGGAACTTGAATTTTTAGCTCATTTCCATATTGGCAACTCTATTATGTCCAATGTTACATCCACAGTTGTCTACGTTACGTATTTCAGACAGGAGTGGGGCAACAATTTTTACCTTACCAGAACAAACTTCTGCTCTTACACTTTCTTTGCTCTATTTTCTAAAACAAATCGCACCTGGTAGGAGAATTCTTATTACTTGAATTTTTTTCCATCCCAGCTTTCTACATAAATAGCCACCCTGGGTACGTACATCCTATCTGAGCAAGAACAACCTCCACTTTTGTTGAAATCTAAGTAACCTTGCCACATATGTTCCAGACTTGAGCCCAAACAATTCCACTGTGATCTTATCTCTAGTTCTGCTGGTCTGCATAGTGCCAGTAAACGGCTGAGTTAGAAGGTATCTCAGCAACTCTGCAGGACTCCAGTGACAGTTCAAATTCCTCTCCCTTCTCCTGGGAAGGGGTAATAGATTGAAATATCTAGTAAGTCACTAAGACTTGGTAAAAAGAAAGTATGCAAATGGGCAGCAGTGAGCTCCTTGTTTGTGGAAATTTAAAAAAAAATAGAAATGGGTGTATCACTGTAAAAGCAACCTCTTCAGTTTAATGAGATTATGTTCTCTACTGCATGTTGGAGCACAATTCCATTGAAAAGGAATTGAAAACTACCATTGAAAAGGTTTCCCCTCCACCCACAGCAGGAGTTTTGGTCAGGCTGGTGGGCAGCAGGGCCCTGCATGGAGGACTGTGGGCCAATACTTACGTCTGTGGAAGCTCGAAGCTGAATGCATATTCATGCCTTCCTGAATGAATGGTGTGAAGGCCTTCTTCTGAATTGTCATCATCTAAAAGAGAAAAAAAACAACACACTGATCCAGCTGCACGCATTATACCTCGCACTGGCTTCTCTTCCAGAAAAAGACAATTTCCTCACACACCACAAGACTCAAAGAATGTGACATCCCAGAGACAAGGGTCTCCAGGCCTTTAGTTATTAACTGCTGGAATGCAGGGACACCTCTGACTGGCAGAAAGATAGGCAAGATTGCTAGCCTGGCCTTAGAGAAAAGCAGAGGTTAATTTGTTTTAATATAATCCTGCCTCAGAACAGTGACACAGTTTCAACTGCTGCCATTTCAAGGCCTCCACACAAGGTCTGTAAATGAAATCATGCTGCTTTTCCACTGCAATTACTAGTCAGAATGAACTAGAGCTGGCTTTTTACCAGCATTAACAGTACCAAGTCTGCTGCTTAAGATTAAAATTAGAAATTCAGCTTCTTTGTAACTCCTGCCTGGCAACAGCGTCCAGACATTAATCACACACACACACACACACAAAAAAAAAAAAGTGTGAGAAAGGAATAAGAGTATAGGAGCACCACCCAGAAAGTACCCGACAGATTCAGGGGCATAGGAAATGGCAAGCTGCCCAATTAATGCTATCTAGAGCTAAACGTTTTCTTTCTTTAATAGGTTAACTTGATCTTGCTCAGACAGAAAGACTCAAATACTCCCTAGTTTTATGCCAGGAATGCTGACCCTTGTTTATGGTCATGATTACTTGTCCAGCTTCAAATGACACAAGAAAACTGCAGTTTATTCTGACATAAAACCAGAAAAACGCTGATTTGGTCAAAATAAAAACTGAGGGAAAAATTAGCACCTCGCACGTTAAAAGCACTGGAATTATGAAAGGGGATATAGTGAGACAAAGTGAAAAGGAACAGCTTATAGTCTGAAGCGCTAATGGAAGCATGAAGGAGGGTTCTAAGTTCCTACTGTCCTACAGAAGCACCGGTGCTCTATCTCCTGAAATGCAAACACCGAATAATTTTTAAAAATAAATAAACAAAACAAACAAACATCTCCCAGCAGCAAGATGTGGAAATAGATGCACCTTCAGCACACAGCATTACTCAACTTAGGTCAGGAAAATCTGCTGAAAGAGCGAGACAATGTGTCGGCGTGGCGGTAGGTTTTTATACTGCTGGCTTGCATTTAGTTTTTTTTTCAGTAAATATGATTTATTA
>JANPWX010020199.1:2793286-2852157 GCA_024734555.1 Trochalopteron elliotii | reverse complement strand
GGGGCGGGCCGGGCCGGGCCGGGCCGGGGTGAGGTGCACGCTGCCCCCGCGCCGGGGATGCTCGACCTGCTGCTGCTGCTGCCGCCACCGCCGTCAGCGGCTCTGAGGAAGGTGGCAGTATGCCAGCCTCTACGGAGAGATGAAAGTTGTACCTCACTTAACAGACCTTGTTCTGAAACTGGCAAATTCTCCCTTGTGTTGGTCATTGGGTTTTGGATTTGGTTCGTTTGCTTTTGGTCACTTGGTAGGATTTTACTAGTTTGAGGGTTTTTTGCGTTTGTTTGGTTAGGTTTGGTGTTTGGTTTTTTGGTTGGTTTGTTTGTTTGTTTGGGGTTTTTTGTGATTTTTTATTTGGTTGGGGTTTTTTTTGTTTGTTTTGGTTTTGTTTTGTTGTATTTTTTTTTCTCCTTTGTATGTGTGCGTGTGTCTAAAGATGGGAAAGAAGAGAGCAAAGTTTGATAGGAAATGAGAGAAAAACATGGCAAGAAATTAACAGCAGTCCTGGGTTTCAGGGTTAGTACGTATTGCACTACTTAGAATCCTCTCTGGAAACTTTTGAAAATTAGTACTGATTCGTCTGAATGTGACTATTCCAGCATCAGTGACTGCCCCAGTAATACAAATTACGTTGCTGCAAATCCTCCCTGGAAACCTTTCCAACTGTTGATTTTTTTCTTTTTTTCATTATTTGGTAGTGCTGTTTCTTTGAGAAATGCTCTGGGTTTGGTTATTTAATGCTGCGTTAGCTAGTCTTGAACACTTCTCCATTGACACAAAGTTTTCAGTGAGGAAGGAGTATGATGGTGGTGGATGACATCCCCCAAGACACCATGCTTTGATGGGACTAAACCTAGATGCACTGCTAACATTTCATGCCAACAGTTAAGTTTTGTTTGCCTATTCTTGCTGCTTTTTCTCAAGTAAAAAAAGTCACATTTTCCTTGGCCTGACACCTGGTGGATATCCTCATGCTTTTTTTGTGGCCAAAGGCGTTCAAATCTCTTGTGGGTAAATTAGGACTTTCTATGCTTTTGCACCATCTCTTGGTAAGCATTCATACTTCCTTAGCTCACAGAATCATAGAATCCTTGAGGCTGGAAAAGATCTTCCAAATCCTGAAGTCCAACAATAAAAAGAATACTTGCAAGAGAAGCAGAGGTGATTTAATTCCTCTCCTGACAGTGCTTTTCCTGTTCCTCTTATGCCTTCAGATTCAGCTTGTCTCTTACATGTGTTTATTTGCACATTTTTCCTCTGTTCTATAATTTCAGAGATAACTGTGTCCTCCATGAGTCATAGAAACCACAATTTTGTGGTCTCCAGTTTCTATAGGACTTGTGAAAGTTGGCAGCCAGGTGGGATGTGGCTTTCATCCACAAAGCTTGGGTCATATTTCCTGTGCTGCCAGTTCTGGTTAGGTTCTTAATGTCCACCCACCCAAGGACAAATCTGCAGTCATGATAAATAGCAACTGCATTTCCCGGGAAGCTGAAGATCCACATCTGTTATTCCAGTGGATATTCATCTGAATTTTAAAATATTTTTTATATCTAGATAGGTAAGGAAGAGGATCATCCTACATAGTTGGGGTACTTGCAACATGTTTTGTATACTGCTTGCATTTGCCCATTCCAAAGTTCTTGAAGAAGAACAAAATATTTTACTAGGCTGCTGGAAGTCATCCCCTCTCCATATCCTGCAATACTCACAGCCCTGTCTTACCCCCCCCCCCCCCCCACTAGACACCAGCCATCTCCTAGATCACCACACTTTGTGTTTGGCTGTATGGGATTTAAATCTGAACCACTGTATAGGCTGACATGATTTAGTTAAGCCTGTGTTATGCATAATAAATTTTAGGTTGACAGCTTGGTAGAAGAGCCTATGTGTGTATATGTATGCATTTCCCACATCCTGCCAAAAGTCACACATACACATTCAGCCTCTGCTGCTCTTTTTAATATTTCTCAGTGTATTCATTTTGCTTTTGTCTTCCTAAATTGTATACTTCGTGCCATCTTGTGGCAAACATGGTGAAGTGCCAACAACATTGCCTTTCACCAGTCTCTGGCCTCTGCACTTCTGCAAAACTGGCATTTTTCTGTGAAGCCTTTTTGTCAGGCGCAAAAAAAAAATATATATTTTAAAAAAATTAAAAGTTAATTTTGCTTTTATTTAAATGGAGAATATACTATGAGGTTTAGCCAAAAGTAGCAGTTATTTTCAGATGTTTAGTTAACCGAATATTAGTAATTTTTCAGGAGCTACATTTTTGCATTTGTCAAATGAACTACCTCCTAGTTAAATATTAAAAGTTTTATAGATCCTGACACAGGATTTTAAAAATTGATTGCAAAGGTGTTCAGGTCTTAGGTCAACAATAGGCAGTGAAGACTTTGTACATATATAAAGTATCAGGAGCCTTCACTAACCTTTTACAGACGTTATGCATGATGCAGTCCACAGAAAATCCAGGCTTTTTTTTTTTTTAAACCCTGATTATTATTTATTAATTTGATTAATTAATCCTAATTTCTTTTTTTTAACTAGGAAAACCCATGAAGATAATGTTATCTGTTATTGGAGTGAGTAGCTCCAAGGAAAGTGGTAATATTCCAGCCTCCATAAAGGCATAAAGATTATACCTCACTTTACAAATACAAGATTATACCTTACTTTACACTTTTCCTTTCTTGAAACTGGCAAGCTCTCCCTTGTTTGTATTTTTTTTTGTTTGTTTGTTTGTTTGGTTTGGTTTTGGTTTTTTCGTTTATTTTTTTTTTCTTGGAAGTTTTAAAATTATTTCTCCTTTTAAAATTATTTTATTTTTTTTTAATGAAACATTTTTTAAAGTTTGTTGCATGCCTAGTTTTGCACCTTTGAACATGCCTAGAACTCTCCCAACCTCCATGTGACCTAATGGTACATTTTTGCTGAAGACCATTCAAAATTCAGAGGTTAGATCCCTGTAGCATCTTAGGTGCTAATCATCTTCTCATTGTGCACTTGTCTTCTCATTGTGCACTTGATAAATCTGCAAGGATGGGTGTGATGCACAATGATCTTAACATTACTTTTTCTAAAAGCAAAGCCAGAAAAGCTTGGAATGGTCTCCTGACTCATTAATAAACTGATGTTAGTAGGAAGATCCAGACTTTGATCCCTTCTTCTTACAGACCATCCTGGTTTAAGACTAGGCCTGGTTTGGTGTGGAGACAGTGTTTGCCCTCCCTGTGAAGCTGTTTCCATGTACAGCAGAGAATGGTATAGAGAGAGTGTCAGAGCAGGAACTGTGTGTTTTCTGGAGGTTAATGTGTCCTTTTCAAAGGGATAATCCTGAAAAGTAAACACATGCTCCAGGATGGTTTCTGTATTTCATGCAGTGAATGAATGGAAAATGTGAAATGTTCTCCTAATGGCCTCATTTCTATTCATCCTTCTCATGTCTGATCCCAAATTAATTTCTAAAAATAAGAGAAATAAGATTTCCCCTCATCATACCTGTTGTGAGGCTACATTTGTGAAATATTGTCACATTAAAATGTAGACTGATGAGATAAAAATTATGTTTTGTGATACTGTGGATCTATGTACTGAGGAGCTGTTTCCTAAACTCCTGGATTCAGAAGGATATCTATAGACCTTCCTTTTGATACTGTCTCCACAGCTGTTCAGCTGTCAGAGCTGCAGACAGAAGAGAAAATTTTGCTAAATAGGCTTCCCTTTATAATGGAGAAATCATCAGTGATGGAAAGAAACTTGGAGTTTGTGAAACTGGTTCCTGAATTTGGAAGATTCAGGATTTGGGAGCAGCTTTTACTGGTATTATCTGTATCCTTGAATCATAGCATTTATTATTGAGAAAGAATGGGCTATGTTTCTAATTTTTCTGTTTTCAGAAGATGTATACTGTAAAGAAAGTATTCAGTCTCAACACTCAAACTTTTTGTTTGATATGTTTAATAGTTTTGGTTTGTGAGGTTTTTTATTTTTTTTACTTTAAAATATTTTAGACTAAGTTGAGTTCTGAGATGTATTTACTATTAAAATCAGAATGTCACGTAACTATTAATCACGTTAAACTGAATGTTTGGTTTGAAAAATAACTGCTAGTGCTGTTAAACTGAGAAAACAGTTAAACACATACTTGAAGCAATCTCTCCTGGACAACATGACCAAAGGCAAGTTTAAAATTGCAATCAGTAATATCTAAGCATGTGCCTCATAGATGATGATGGACGTTCAAACAAGGAACAGAGATAAAAACAGTTTAGAAGGTATGTGGCCATGATCTGCACTGGGTTTGGTTGTCCCTGTTGTTATTCCCTGCTCCCCTTAAGGCTTTTCCCCTTCTCGCCTTGCAGCTACTTCATCTGTAGGCTCCTGCAAGCTCCTTCATCTCCTCCCAAAAGGGCTGGGTGGCACTGTGACTAAGCTGAGGAGTGTGCCTAAGCCAGTCTGAGTTGATTCAAAGCCATTCAGTATTCATCAGTGTTGATCCTGAGCAGATAACAGATGCCCACCAAAGAAGCTCTATCACTCCTCAGCTGGACAGGGGAGAGAAAATATAACAAAAGACTCACATGTGAACATAAGGACAGGGAGGGATCACATACCAATTACTGTCACAGACAAAACAGACTTGACTTGAGGAAACATCTCTTCTGCTCCTTCTTCCTCAGAGTGAAGACTCCTAACATTTCTCCCTTCACTGGAAGGGTCTTTCTCTGGGAGAGAGTCCTCCATAAACTTATCCAATGTAAGTCCTTCTCATGAGCTACAGTTCTTCATGATCTGCTCTAGTGTGGGTCCTTTCCACTGAGTCATTCCTTCAGGATTGCTGCTCCACTGCAGGTCCCCTGAGAGGTCGCAAGTCCCACCAACAAACCTGCTCCAGCATTGGTTCCTTTCTCCACAGGGCCACTGGTCCTGCTAGCAGCCTGCTCCAGTGCAGGTTTCTCACAGGGTCAGCCTCCTCTGGTCACCCCCCTGCTCTGCTATGTACCTCCATGGACCTATGGGGTCACAGTCTGCCTCACCATGTTCTTCATCACAGGATAGAGGGAAATCTCTGCATCAGTATCTCGAGCACCTCCTCTTACTTCTTCATTGACCTTGGTCTCTGCAGAGCTGTTTCTCTCTCAGATTCTCACTCCTCTCCCTGGCTGCAATTGCTATTGCAGTTATTTCCTCCTTCTTGAATCCATTATCTCAGAGGCAGCACCATCATCACTGATAGGCTTGGCCTTGGCCAGTGGCAGACCTGTCTTGAAGCCAGCTGGCATTTAAGTCCATGCCATAGCTGCAAGGCCTCCATCCCTGTCTAAGGCACATGGTCATGTATAAAAATATGGGATGGTCACTGCCTTTGTGAAGGTTACAAGAAAATGCAGGATTATGAAATCCAAATGTCCTAGGAGTCATTAAAGTAGGCCACGAACTATACTGGAAGCCTAAGGGCAAAATATGTTACAGAGCTTTTCTGGTAAGGTTTGACCATATCCTGCTAGAGGAAGAAGGACTTGGCTTTGTGCTTGGGTCGCAGTGGTACCGAGGACCATGCTGTCATTAGTTCTGCTTCTGCATCCCTTTTTTTCACGTTTCTCTCTCCTTCTCATCTCTGTAGAGAAATTCTGTGATATTTGTGGCTCTATAAAGTCCCTTTTTTATGCAAAGCATGTATTTTGGTCACAGGATCTTTCCAACATGCCATGACATTAGCTCCATTGGTCAGAGCATGGTGCTAATAATGTCACGCTAGTGGGTTCGATCCTGGTGTGGGCCATTAACTTAAGAGTTGGAGTCAATTATCCTTCTGTGTTCCCTCCAACTCATACTATTCTGTGATTCTGTGATCCAGCAAAATCACTAGAAAGATGTTTAAAGTATTTGAAATAGAGTTTTCTAGGAAAACGAAGAATATTTTCATTACACTTTCTTTTGTTTTATTAAAGGACACCCTTTAGTTCTATATTTGAAAATGGTAAGATATATACAGTAATTTATATCCAGAAATAAGCTGTTATTCTTTTTGCTAAGCAAGAGTTGTTGGAGAGCTGCGATCTTTTATTAGACTAGTTTGTGGTCTGGAAAAAGAACAGACCAGCATTCAGTGCACCAGCTCCTCCTTAGCTTGGTTTCCAACCCATATTAGAGTAGTATTTTTAGAAATAAAGTGACTGTGAAGTAAGATCAGTTCTGTTTCAGGCCATCTCTTTTACTTCATTTTTCTGAGATAAACTGATGAGCACATCTAACCTGCCTTTATTGGTGAGATAAGCATTTCAGCAACAAGAGTGATTGTTATACAGATGGCATAGCCATGCTTCTTGCTTAATTCCTGTCCCCTTAAACAAAGTGGAAGCAATGCCTCTCTCCTTTTTGCTGGTGTGTGCTATTAAAAGGTGAGGACATGGGTGCCTTCTTTGCTCAGCAGCTGTGTGGGGGTTTACATGGCATGCAGAGATATGCAGGATACTCACTACTTCAAATCAGCCTTCATGCCCAGACCAAAACCAAAATGTCAGGAGAAGTGACAGCAGGTGTGAAGGTGCTCAGACACAAAAGGACAGTGCAAGTACTGACTGTTTTAAGAATCTTAAGTGTTAGATCCTCACCACATTCACAGAGAAGAATTTCTTCCTAACATCCAATCTAAATCTACCCTACGCCAATTTGAAGCCTATCACTACGTGCCCTTGTCAAAAGGCCCTTTTTCCTTATTCTGTTAGAATTAGTTAGAATTCAGACATCAGGCATTTGTTGGCTACCAGCCAACCCTATGGGACACAACCTGAACACATATCGCAGTTATGCCCTGATGGCATTCTGTTCATATGACATGAATGTCCATGGGCATGTATCAGATTTGTTGGGGACAGTTTGCAAGGCAAGGCTGCTCCTCTGCTACTTTCATAGCAAATGTCTGGCAGATGACAGCACTTCATCAGTGGTTTCCACACAGGTGGCAGTCCCTGGCAGTGTGCTGGGTACTCATGGGGTTTGGGCATCACTGTGTAGTGATGCACAGAAGGGACTTTTGCATGTTGTTTGTGAAAGATTGTACGTCTGTAGGCTTTTGTAGTTGACAGAATTACTTCTGGGTTCCTCTCAGGTGTTCTGCTTTTAAAAAACAAGAGACCAGCCTTTATAATGCTTCAGGGGGTTTTACAGGGTTGCTTTTTTGTTTTGGTTTTTGGCATATTTTTTGCATATGTGTGGGATTCTTTTCATATAAAGATCATATAACAACAGGAGAGGGTCTAGGCAGACAAATAAAATTGTAACAAATATAATTTATGCAACAATATTTGTACTATTCCATTTGTGTGGTAGAATGTGCGTGCAACTTATCTTTTCATGAAACCTTACATGCCAGAAAATGCTTTTTTTTTTTTTTTTCTCCCAACTCATCTAAAATTTTTCCCTTTCCAGGCTTTGGATCCAAAGCAAGCAAATTCATTTCCCTGCCACATTAACTCAGTAGTTGTGCATCAGCAAGAAAAGACTTCTCTTTGTACTCAGGACTATTTGTGGGCTACCAGAGATAGCTGGGGATGCAGAGTAACATTGCTTAGGGGGTCTCATTCACAGATGTTTACTTCTCTGTATGCGCTGTGTAGCAGAAGTGCCTTGACCAAGCAGAGGTGCCTGGATTCAATTAAGGAGCTAGGCATTTAAGAGAAACATGTAGTTAGAGTTTCTCTCTGCTTTTCCAGGAAGCAGGCTGCCAAATTGGTCAAAGGGTATTTTTCTATACAGAAAGTACAATAACAGAGATCTAATCACAGTATGTATGTATGTAAATGAATATTTCTTGGTTTGTCCTAATGCAGTTGCAAACTCAAAGCTCATCTAAGACATCCCTTCAGGGAAGGAGATACACAGTCCATTGACCCAATCCCGAGCAGACAGAAGTGTTTTTTTCCCCTGACTCTTATCTGCCCCAAAGTCAGAAACATGGAATAATCACATGTTTTTGGCAGGATTTGGTGAATTTATTGTTCATAAAGGAGGTAGAATAAATTTGTGTCCTCCCTCCTCCTCTGACCTTCACCAGAGAATCTTTGTGAACATCCATATCTCCTTGGCTGACCAGAATGTTGTGCATGGTTAAAGGGCATGAGGTGAGGCTGATGAGTGGTACATAGGTATGGCTATGAATCACTAGGTTGGAAGAGACATATAAGATCATTAAGTCCAACCTATGCCCTAACACCTCAATGAAACCATGGCACTGAGTGCCATATCCAATCTTCTTTTAAACACATCCAGGGATTGTGACTCCACCACCTCCCTGGGCAGATGATCCCAGTACTTTATCATTCTATCAGTAAAAAACTTTTTCCTAACATCCAACCTATATTTTCCTTGGTGCAGGACTGTGTCCTCTCATTCTGTCAGTTGCTGCCTGGAGAAAGACACCAACCCCCACCTGACTGCACCCACCTTTTGGGAAGTTGTAGAGAGTGATAAGGTCACGTCTGAGTCTCCTTTTCTCCAAGCTAAACAACCCCAGCTCCCTCAGCCATTCCTCACAGGGTTTGTGTTCCAAGCCCCTCACCAGCCTCGTTGCCTCCTCTGGACACACTCACACGTCTCATCCTTCCTAAACTGAGCGGCCTGAACTGGACACAGCACTCAAGGTGTGGCCTCACCAGTGCCAAGTTCAGGGGAAAGTGCCAAGTATAGGGGAAGACACAAGATGGTCTGTGCAACACTTATGTGGATGAATTCATACTCTGAAATTAGTAGCATTCTCCTTCACTTAATTTTTGATTGTGATGGTGACATGTTAACTAAGGAATGGAAGAAATGCTTCAGGCTTTCCTTTTATTCCAAAAGATTTTAAACTTTCCAGATACAGTTGTGAATGACTCTCTGAAGTCACCAATGGAGTAGAGTACAGAACATGAATATTATAAAAAAGTGAAATACTTGATGACAAAACTTGTAATGACATTCATATGTTCAATGCATATGATGCAGATTAGATCTGCTTTTTTTCCCTCAGGTTTCTGTATAAATGAATAACCTCATTTGTCACCCAAATTGTTAACACACATGGATTTAAGTATCTCCCATGAGTTAATCTTGCACCCTGTGGAGGTTGCAAAAGACAAGTCTTTTTCAGCAGCATGGCAAAATTTATTGAGAAATATAATGTAGCTGAGCAGGTTTGAACATGGTGCTCTGCCAGCAGTGTTAGTTGCTGTTTCATTGGACTGCTGGAGATATTTAAAATCACAAACTCACTGAAGTCAGAAAATAACACTTCTCATTTGAAACTGCTTAAGAAGACCATCACGTACGCCTTAGCATTATGCTAGATTTCTATCACCTACATGGCTAAATCTGAATGACAGGTGTGCTACCTGCTGCCTTTTCACCCAACATGGGTAAGGGTTAAAAATAGCAAGTTAAAAGAGGAAAAAGGGATGTTGCTTTTTAATGACCTATGTTACTTTCTAGCCAAGAGAAATTCCTTACACTCTGGCAAAGAGACACGTAGATATATTTTTTGGATTGATTGTGGCTGACGCACAGAAGGAGTCCCAAAAGATGTAGTGCTTCACTGGTAGAGGGTGTTGATTTATCTTTCAACAACAATTTAGGAATTGTTGCAACTTCTCTACCAGTCAAGGAAGGATCTTGCTACTGTATAACACATGGAGTTGTCAGTAGTTTTTATCTTTGAAACTGCTATTAATATCTCTTGGGAAGGAGGCACACAAAGAACACAGCAGAGCAGTAACTAACATTAGGGAGGGCTAGATTAAGGGAATAGTATGGGTCTTATTAAGGGTTGTATTAAGCAGCTAAATTATGCAAAGCATGATGAATGTTGCTGACATATGTTTTCATTCATTAGGGCCAAACTGCTCTCAGATCTTCAAGCCCAAATTCCTTGCTAGGATTTGTCAGTGAGCCTCAGGTGGTTTCAGTAAAGTAGTTTTTAAACTTAATTGATGCTGCTACCTCAGAAGTGATCCTCAGGAAAGGTTGCAAAGGGAGAAAGCCCTGTTTCCTGCTGAGGAAACAGTGGGAAAAAAAAAATACCAAATCACCCAACAGTTTTATGTCTCCTAATGTTAGAGCTGACAGGATGCTTTAGCATTTTTTCTGCATTTCCTTTTTTTTTTTTTTTTAATCGGAAAAAGAGTAAACCCCCTTAGCATTCTACAGTTACATGAGTACAGGAAGCATTAGCTGAGAAGTCGTCCAAAATAATGAAGCGTTAGAAAAGGGGACAAGCTTGATTAATGTAATGCATTGTTTGGTAATTCAGCATAATGCCCTTCCCAATCACTGGTAAATTGTTATGAAACTAACTCTGAGTGATAAATGCTTAAGGAACTTTTTTTGAAAAGTTGTTGAAGAACAAGAAGTCCCAAGGCAAGATCTTTGGCAAAATTCATGGGCATCATCTCTGAGCTACAAAGCTATTTCTTGTCATCCAGCACAACCACTTTTGGTATTATGCATTACTGTATAGTTCTATATGAAAATAAAGCATTGTTAGCACTTGTGGCATAATTGAGTGAGTCTGAGAAAATTCTAGAAGTTTTTTATCTGTCTTTATCAGCATGGAGTTTTTTTGTAGATGGATTTTTTTTCCTCTTTTTAATCTGAAGGAATTTTCTTATGTACATGACAATACATTCACCAAGAATAGATTCTAGCATATGTACCTGAGTAAGACCATTAAATAACAAAAATGAAACATGTTTGATGTTATTACAAATAATAAGGAGAAAAAGCAACTGTCTTTAAAGAGAAAAATGTTTGTATGTTGTTTGACTATATATTAAAATAATGATATTCTTGCTGTTAAGGGAGAGCGGTTAAAGCAGATGATAATATTTCTGTAGGTCCCAATGCAAGCACTTATATTGGTAGCATCGGAAATTACAAAATAGTAGAAAAAGAAGCAAGTAGATTGGTCTCAGCTCATGGTGATTCATGTTATTAATTTAATTATATTTCAGCAAATACTTACAGAAGAAGGACAGAAGAAGAAAGTGAATGATGACATGGTGAAAATGGGATGCTGTGGAAAGTTTTTATGGCAACTCATGGGAACTATGCTAGTACTTATAATTTCCAGGCCATATTCATCTATGGTGCACTGTACTAAACCACTGTTTCACTGAGCTCATTCATATTGAGGCAATCTGGTCATATTGCTGAAACTGTTATTTTCATTTCAGATACTTATAAATTTTGAATAGCCCTTGAGTTATGTGAGTGGATTTTTTTTTTTTTTTTTTAATGTATCCACTGGCTGTAAGAGAGGAAGGGAACAATTAAGTGATTTTGAATATTAGCCACAGTTTTGCCATTACCTGGGGTTTATTGCCATCTGGTGGCTATTGTGTGCATTTCAGACAGTGGAAAGATTCTCATTTTGTGTGCTAGTATTCATATGATTTCAAAAAGAAAACATAAAATCAGCAGCTATATAAAAAGTATTGAGTGCATTTAAAAATATTCTGATATCTATGTAAGATGGTGTATAAAAATATCCTCTATTAACACATAGGATTTAGGTGCTGTGAGATAACAACATACATAAACAAAGGCAGCCTAAAAGTCCTGTTGACCTCCATAGTCATCAAAATAAAAAAGTGCAGCTTCAGTTATTTGCAATTGTCCAGAATTGTAGTATAAGAGCAAAAAGTAATTTTCAGTGATCATAAAATGAAATAAGGTAATTGAGATCTTGATGTGCTCTTTGAATGATTCCTTTTTTGTATGAGGATACTGGATCTGGTTAATGGTTGTACTTGATGATCTTAGAGGACTTTTGCAACCTTAACAAATCTATGATTATACATGATACATTATTCCTAAAACTCGACTGGCATTTCTACTTCAGCATGTTGGTTTGATATCCTATCTCCTGCCCTTGAGTGCTAATAACAGATGCTATTTTTTAATCTCATTGGTATGTTTGTGTGTTTTACTTTGCCAATTAGTTTTATACATGGTGGTACTTCCATCAAAAATGTAAGTTTCAGTCTAACTAATGGCATCACCTTGAGATTTCAGTTTCATTCTTCATAGGCAGAAATAAGTAACTCATATGTAAGGTTTGTGATTTTTTTCACAGCTTGTTAAAAAGAGAAAATCCTTCAGGAAAATATTTAGATCAGCATCATGGTAAGGTTTTTTGGAAGCGTACTTTCGGTAGGGCAGAAAAGATGTCCATTTCAGTGCAAACCCAGAAAAAAAATTGCACCCATTTCTATTGACAGAAACCTTTGGACGAAAATTTAGCAGGGTCCTTGATTCAACAAAAAATGTAAATGTCCTAACAGTAAGAAGATAACAAAAGGGGAAGACCCTTCTAAAGGTGGCAAATCTAAAACTAAGTTTACAAATTGAGATGTTAATTCCCTTTGTCTGCCTCATGACATGTTGTCTGTGTTTGCACAGTAGGAAATAAATAGAAGGTAATTTTCTCTTCAGTTACAGTGCTGATGCCATGTCTACCATCCTTGCTGTACTCTTGCTTTGGCTTGTGATACATTTCTATTGGGTTTTTATCTCCCAGTTCTGGCACTGAGGTTATTGTTTGCCAGCTTTTCCTTCATACAAACTTCCATCTTTATTTCTGCTGCTGTCTGAACTGTTTGGTACTTTGAACCTCATTAGCTACAGTCTTTTGTCTTCTTGACTGTCATCCATGTTTCTTCAGTCTATACTAGAGTAAAAGCAATCTGCTATATCTTGTAGAAGCAGTGGTCTGCTGCAGCCATCCCGACCTTGCTGTGTAGAAGCCTGTCATGTTTATCTTGACTTTGATAAAGGCTCTCATCTCTTGGGAAAGGTGCATATCAAGGGATTGACTCCAGCCATAAACACCAGGTGTGAATGTTTTCCTTTACCACCCAGACCGCTGGGAGGTGACATGTTTGAGTGGATGACTGATAAGGGCAGAAACCTCTGCCCTACAGGTGCTTGGTTGTTGTGGTTTCTCTTGTGGTGGGGGCTGCTACCGGCTAGCAGTGAATCCCTCCAGACCACAGAAACCTCTCATGTGGGTCCGTCAGCTCAGCAGCTGCTGCGTGGGTCAGGCTTGGAAGAAGGAATCGTGCTCTCTCTTGGGTTAATAAGGATGTTTATTCAGTGCAGCCATGTGGAAGGGGGCTCTGCCAGAACCCCTTCTCAGCATGAGGGAAGCATGGAGAGAGTGGAGAGAGAGAGAGAGCGGGTGTGGTGTGTCCCCTTTTCCCCAGGGCAGCGCTGGGCGGGGAAACACTGACCCAATGGGGAATGGAAAGGGGAGGGGTTACATCAGGAGGACCCACAGGGGTAGGAATGGGTGGGGTGGAAGGAACATACCGAATACAGACAAATAACAAATACAATACAAATTCAAAACCTAAAATTCGTGTTGCTACACTTGGTGTGGCTGTTCTGTGTTTCCTTCTGCACCTTCCCAACACTTTCCCTGAACTCCCCCATAGTAGAAACATATGAATACTGGAATGTGTGTTATAAAGATGGAACCTGAAGAAGTAATGGTCTCTGTTTTTTTCCCAAGCTGCTGCATATCTGATGCTGTTATTAAATCAAAACCTGTAAAAACATGTGTCTTGGTGTTTTATAATAATTAATTACCAGAACAGTGAAAGGTTTGAGATATTTTGAAACATGCCTTTTCCTGCTAATTTATTCTTTAAAGCGTACACCTTCCTATTACACAGCACTGCCAGCAAACATGCCATGCCCTTCTCTACCATGAATTTCCCTTTATGCCTCTCATTCTAGTCATAAAGATGGGGTTAAAGAGAGCGTCTGCATTTCTCTAAATGTAGAAAAAACCCACTGTTTTAAAGCCCTGCCTTTCACTCCTGCATATTTTACAGAAGGGTCAATATCTTGTAACCTCCTAGAGCAGCACTTTCAGCACCATCTCAGCTGAGTGGGGAACTTGGGTGGCAGCTCGATGTGGGACCATTGCTAGGATTGCCTCTCCTAGCTGGATTACACTCAACTCTGCCTCCCTCACCATGGCAGGGAGGTTGATTTGCACCTCAGGACTTATCTGTGTAGGTCATTGTGGACCTTGTTCATCCTTATAGAAGATCTCCTTTTATTGCCTGATGAAACACTTCTGGGCTTCTATTGTTTTTGCTTTTAGAGAAGGCAGTGGGGTTGTTGGTAATTATGGTCCTTTCATGCTTATACTAGGGATGGTCCCTTTTTTCTGTCAAAAACATTTGTGCAAAATGCCCTTGCATTTCAGCTCTTACCTGGAATGTGCCCTAACCAAAACTAGGAGCAGAACTGAGTACTTGCTATGTCAGGCTCTATGTTTCTGTGTCCAGGTCCTGCCCATTAGAGGAATGAGTCACTGTAATAACTAGTGGGGGAGGGAATAAAAGGGAGTAGTACGAGTTAAAAAAATATCAGAGTAGATAGCCCAAAGTACAATTTATGGGACACATTATATAAATCTTTGAAATTATGCTGAAAGTGAGACATTAAGTTAAGTCCATCACTGGGTATTGTGAGTATAATTAATTCATTAAATGTTTTAATTAGTTTAATGTATTAAAAGTATTAATTAATGTGTTGGATTAATTAATTAGTGGGTAGTTGTGTATCTCCTAGCTTGATACTGTGGGTCTATGGTAGTGCCTTTTACAAACAGACTGGGGGCTAAAACAGTACCCTCTTTCATCATGGTGAAGACCAAGACTGTCTTGGTCTGTCTACCATGCTGTAGCCTTCAAGACCTAGAGGACATGCTGCACCTCAGCAGAGGAGCTGGCTCAGTCACCATCAGCCAACTGTTAGAGTATTTGTGGGAGCATTAATGCCAGCAGGCACATTTTGAACTAAATACATTAAGACCTTGCTTGCCATTTGAAAGTGAGCTTCTTAGGAGTTTTAGCCAGGGGAACAAAGATGAGTATATGGACTAATTTATAATGCTCTGATTTGGGGGGTTTTAATTCCTGAAGACTAGAGATACACTCGGACATATAGAAGAGATAGATGATAGATAGATAGATAGATAGATAGATAGATAGATAGATAGATAGATAGATAGATAGATAGATAGATAGATAGATAGATAGAATTGCACCATTTGGGATAATTAGGATAACACTAGAGAGTGTTACCTAAACAAGGATGACAGAAATCGAGGGTTCTAAAGAGGTTGCAAAAGAGTGGCATGGAGAGATCCAGAAGCCTGCTTGTTAGTGGGGACCAGAAGAAGCTTCCTGATTCCACCATTCATTCAGGGATTAAAAAACATGGATGTGTACCAAAAACTCAAAGAGGAATTGTAGTTAATTTGGATGCCCAAGGAAGAATTGCTGTTCTTGGAGAAATGGGTGGTAGTGTGAAGTTAAGGGGAAAGAGGGAGTTTACACATGAGATTATGTGGGAGTGCATTTTTCAATTTTAAGTTTAATTCATAAGTTAATGTTCTTTTGTAAAATGGTTTGTTCTATGTACCCTTTCTGTTACCCACTTTTGGTTTATCTCTGTCTTCTCCCCAGTGGCAGTTTTGTGATTGGCTCTGGGTTCTCCCTAAGTTTTTCTCTGCCCAGAGACAGTTAGCTGCCCATCACTTGACCAGTGACCTCCTGTTCCTGTCCATCACTTTGGGGGTCTCTCCCCACTTCTGGAAAATTCTACGAGAGGCGTCAAGTGATTGGACAGAATCCTGATTGTCACCTTCTACTGCTCATTGTATGGTTGTTTTATATGTTTATTATGATATGAGCCACCTCCCCGTTAAACCTTATTGGTCCCTGGTTGAATCCAACCCCTGTGTTATGCCTCCCTTTAAAAGGTCCCTCTTGGGGTTCATCGTGGTCTCTGGAGATGCTGACACCCGAGGTGAGGACTCCACACAGGAGCACCAATGAACTCGTTGTGACCCAGCTTCTCTGGTGTCCCTCCTTTCATCCTCCTGCCATTGCCACGCAGACGCTGCTGAGCAACAAGGACCCACTGGTGTTGATATCGGTGCTGGGGCCAGCCAGGCTTGAGAAACAGGCTCCAAATCAAGATTATGTAAACCCATTAATTCATAATGCTTGCAGCCTGAGATTGAAGGAAAAAAAAATTCCTTAGGAGGTGTTATGAAAGAATTTTCCAATGCTGATTCTGTTAAAGGAACAGTTTTATTGAGAAAATGTTTTTACTATAGGTGGCAAAACTGTCTGGTGCAGGGTATCAGTAAAAGAAACCTTAGCAGAATTAAAATGGCATGTAATAATTCATCTAATGGTATTGGAGTCCTTGTTTTAAGATTAAAAAAAAAAATATTAAAATACTTAGATGTACTGAAGTTCTACAGAGAACAAAGAAGCCTCTAAGTCTTGGCTTTCCAAAATAGGCAAATATCCAGAATGCTGTGGTGTAATGGAAATCTTTAGATTTACTGAGAAGCATGAAGACCTCATATAGTACCTTCTAGGATCTGAAGGGGCCCTACTGGGAAGCCAGAGAGTGACCCTTCGATAGGAACTGTAGTGATAGGGCAAGGAGTAATGGGTAAAAATTGAAATAGGGGAAATTTGGGTTAGGTAGAATTTGTTTTTACTGTGGTGGTGGTGAGACACTGGAACAGGTTGCTCAGGGAGGCTGTGAATGCCCCAAATCTGGAAGTGTTCAAGGCCAGGTTGGATAAGGCCTTGACCAGCCTGGCCTAGTAAGAGGTGTCCTGGCAGGGGGGATTAGGACTAGATGATTGTTAAGGACTAGATGATCCTTCCTTAATTGCAGATCCTCCCTAATGATCTCATAAACTTAGTCAATTAAATTTCTTTGTTGTCATCAGTGTCCATGAAAATTACACACACACACACAATACACAAATACACACACACACACACACACACACACACACAGAGATTTTTCTCCCAAAGCACATTTTGTCTAATTTGCCTGCAGAAACCCATATGGGGCAAAAATATGTCTTACTGTGCTACATCGATTTATTCTGCTTGTTACATTGGATTCATTGATAGCTTTAGCACACTGGTGCTAAATTCTCTAGAGGGATTTCATGCATACGCAACTCAGAGAATGAAGTTAACTTCCAAATGCTGTTGTCAGTGAAAATATGTTGTTGTCTTTGTGCAACCTCAAAGCACTTAAGGTAGATTTCTCAGTTAAGACTCTGTAGGAAAAATACATCAGTATAAAAACAAAACCCCGTGATGTAAAAAGCAATTTTTTTTTATTATTAAAAAGCAAAATTCTATCAGTTTTTCTAATGTTTCAGCTATGTAAAATGAGCAAGAAATTATCTTGGCAAAATATTTGGCAAATTCTATAGGTTATGATACTTCTGGTCAACATTACCTTTGTCATGATAGGGACAGTAAAAGCCCTGGGTAAAATATCAAGCTTACTTTTTGGTGTTTCTTGAATTTTTACTCTTATGAGCTTTAAACGATGACTGACACAATTCAGATGGCTGTAATGAAACACGTTTGCAAAGCACATGTCACATGCATGGAAGTCAGAATAAAAATGCAAGCAAATAACCTGTGTTGGGATCTATACTTGAAGTGAAACAAGTGTTTATGAAGTCCATAGTGTCCTTTGAATGGAAGACACAGTATAAAGGAAAAAGCAAACAAAACTGCCCTGTTTTTTTTTAAAAAACAGTGCATCAAAGCTCAAAACACAACACATTTTTTAGTTACCCTTCTAGCCCAATGCTGGCAGGGCTCTGTCCAAACAGTTCTTGACTTGCTCTGTACTCTAAAGAGCCAGTAACTCCAATGGACAAAAACATTTTCTGTCCTGTCTGAGGGCTTAGTTTTCTGCCTGGTTTTTCTGTAACCATTTCAGGAGCTGATTTTTCTCACACTGTGCAAATGGCATCTTCTCAGCCTTTCCTTATCAACTTTTTTGGCCAGTCCTTTCTTCTTCTGCTGAATCTTCAGCCAAACGATACACTAAACATTTCTTGCAATCTTTTGATTGTGTACTCATCTCAGTTGTGATGGTGTGGAATAATTGCCTAATTTTTTCAAAATCAGCTTTTAAAAACATGAAAAATATCACAGAGAAATAAACTGGATTCTTCCCTAAATGATCAAGGTTGTCCCTCACTTTATGATAACAATTATTTTTGATGAATGCACCCAAATAAATTTAAATTTATTATGTATTTACATACTGGAGTAGCTCTTTGGTAAAAATTATGTCTGTATTTTTACTGTAAATAAGGATACCTTGCTTATTTAAAACTAATATATCGTAGTAATATTCTGCTCTGAAACTGATGGCATTGGTTGCTGATTTTTAAATGCTCTGCCTCAAAAGAAGCTAATTCCTCAGCAGCAGCTTAACTTGCACTAGTATGATGAAAAAAGCAAATTTGTAGGCATATATATTTTAATATATGTAGAGCCTTCTTGCCTCATATTTGGAATTTATCAGCAGCAGTTAGATAGCCAGTACCACAAAGCTCTGGGTGAATCCTTCAGAAAACTTGTAATAGTAGTGCTTGAAGTATGAATCATTTATTCAGAATATAAGTATTTCAGATTCTTTCCTACTCATGCTGTTCTCATTTGTTTAGCTACTTCTGGTGTGTTATTGTATACTCATTTACCTTTTCTGTTTCATGATTTGTATGCATTTATTTGATTTTGGTTTCAGATACTCCTCCTACTGTTGTTACTTTGGTTTACATGTGTTCTCAGACTGCACCGTTATCAAACCTCGTCTGAAGGAAATCTCTGATGGTTCCTGTGAGGCAGGGGAACAGGCTGATGGTTGCTTTTCCAATCAAATGCTTTCTGAGCAAGTCTGATTTGCTACAACTGTTAATGGCACGCTTGAATTGCAAAAATAACTGGGGTTTTTTTGAAGTTCTCTTCAGCTCTCCATAATTTATTTACTAGATATCAGCTAAAATATTAAGACATATTGAGTGCATTCGATTTTTTATTGCTGTTTAGGTTCAGTAAAAGACAGTGTTTGTAATAGAAATTGCCACCTATAAGCCAGATAAAAGATAAGAAACATATTTCAAGAAGGCCTTGATTAGGGTTTAAACTGATATCCTTCATTCACAAGGAGAAGCCAACAAAAGTGTTTTTTAAAGGCAGATAAGAGCTACTATAGAGATTGTGCTGAGTTAGATGGTGTCATAGAAGAGAAAGCATAAAAGGAATTAAAGCATCAGGTTGCTACTTTGCCTATTTAAAGTTGTGGATGTCACCTGTATATGGAGAATGTTTTTGCATCTCAGAAAATTTAAAAAATGCTGCATTTGAATTATTGAAATACACAAGCTGCAAGTGTGGCGCGGAAGTTTTTACGAAAAATCTAAAACATTCTTCTTCAACATCAAGACCTTGCTGAGCAGGTCCTTGCACAAGAGCTGCAGCTGGCTCCTGAGTTTAAAAGTGTTCAGAAGGCAGGGAGAAGAGGCATAAGAAATACCTCATTGAGGGATTGAAACTTCAGTACAGCCTGTAGCAGTAGCCTTAAATATGCAGAGACGGAAGTGTATGTGTACACACAGAAGAAGGCAAGAAAACAGATATTGTTTTTATGCTAACCACAGTTGTCTCTGTCATGTTGTGCTTCTTTCAGGTAATTAAACAAAAAGCTCATCAGAGAAAGAGGCTGTGATTCATCTTGTATGTGTATGGCTTCATGCTGCCAGTCCTGGTCTAGTAATGGAAATGGAAGAAAGAACACTTCTTGATGTATGTGTTATTTTTATTTTACAGCTAACAATGTTCAACAATTCATTTACCTGTCAGCCTGATTTTCCCATGAATGCCGACATGATTTTTTTTCCCTGTTTTCCTTTTTTTGGGATGTAGTGTTTCCTTCTTACACTGTCCCTTGGGACACATTTCAGTCTCTATGTATTTTTCCTGCTATCGTATAGTTTTCTGGTTTTTTCCCATTCACTTTTCTCATTTATTTATTACTGAAATGGGATTTCCTTTGTGGCTTTCTTCCTCTGCTGCCACTGTATTTCTGTATTTTACTTAGCATTACTTTTGTCTTCATCTTTTCCCTTTCATTCTGTCTCAACAATATAGTTTGTCTCTCTGCTCATCTGCTGCTACTCTTCATCTCCCCATATGTTGTTTCTGGACTAAATCCAAAGAGTTATTGTGATACCCCAACAGGAAGAGCTGCAATGTTTAACTTCTTCGTGCCTCTACAAGATAGCAAGACCAAGCCTTTTTTAAATTCGGGAGTGTAGAGCAAGCTCCTGTGAAAGATTTGTCACTTCTAAAGTTTTGATTTGGTGCAGCAAGTTCATAAAGAATGACTGACATAGGAAGGGGTGGGATTTGAGACACAGCATGCATGATAAAATATATTTTGTATATATGTTCTGAAGTTTATGTATAAGTTTTGGAGACATGGCAGAGCTCAGTTTTTGCTTTTATTCCTAATGAGTAGTTTTTCCACCTATTTAATTGCCTTTTTGGAGCGCATGCCACTTGCCTTCACCACAGTACTCTCCACACTCAAGAATGGCAAAACTTGCAGCTCTTCTTTTGGCAAAAATAAGGCTCAATTTATCCACTACTTGTAGGATCATCTGTGGACGGCAGGGAGAGGGAACTCTGCAAACCTGAGACATTCTAGAATATGTGGTTTTATTGCAAGGGTCGTGGGTAAAAAGGGCCTTGCTTTCAGCCACCAGCCTCGGCTGAAGGGAAGTCCCAAAGAGAGAGGGAGAGAGAGAACAAGAGGGTAAGAGGTAAGAGAGGAGAGAGCAAGAGAGCCAGAGAGAGGTGGCAGGGGTCAGAGCGCAGGGGCAAGAGAGCTAAGAGAGAGCTAGAGAGAGGAAGAGGGCTAGAGAGAGAGCAAGAGAGGAGGAGAGTCAGAGAGAGTGAGGTCTTTGTTACAATACATTATATCTCCTTTTGTGTTGAATATTCTAATTCACACTAACCAACCAGTACATGACACAAAATCCTATAGAATCTACATATAGCCTATAAGAACTACTACATTACCATACTGTATTATATTTTAAACTCTAAACACTACTCTTTAGACTATTCTCTTTTGCTACATTGACCTTTGGATTCCTTAGCCAGCAGAAGGGTATTGTTCAATCAAGAGGGATTCTCCTTCAGCTGGCTAGACTATTGCTTTCAGGTTATATAGTAACTAAGGCTCAGTATCCTATAGCTCAAAGCAAGCTTTCATTTCTATTTTGATTATAGGTTTCATATTTTCAGAATCTTTTGCTAAGCAATCTTATTTATAAGGTTTCTCTGATTCATCTTCCCCAACAACTACTGAGAGAAGTTGTTGTTTTGTTTCTTTTTTTCTTTTTTTTTTTTCCATCTGAGTATGAAATTCAAGATTTTTGGGGCCAGAGGAGTTTTTACAAACCACTAATGTAGGAAAGGAGGCCTGATACCTATTTCTGAGGTAGCAGTATGTGGATAAAAGAATCTTTAGCTTAGATTGGGAAGGAGAATGGTTTCTGACATGAGAAGACAGGGGAGACCATGCGGCACATCACATTCACAAAGCTGACTTTTTCCCTTCCCCCAGTCACCACCCTGTGTGTCAGAACAGCAGAAGTTTCAAAATATAATCCTAAATGTAGACATTATACACAGGCTGTGATCCTTACAGAGCCACCTCTGTATAAGATCTGAATCTGATCCAAACATGATGCATCAAGCTTGTGTTAAAAAGCTCTGTGCTTTTTTCCCTTTTTTCCTTTGGCAAGAAGCAACCACAGTCAGCTGTTCACAAACCCTTCATCCATTACCAAGTTAGGTTTGTCATTCTTTACCAAAAAAAATGTGTGCAGTGATAATCAGGATACTGATAATCAGGAACCATCTGTGTGAAGGTTCAGCAGGGGGCATCCAAATTATGAGTTGGAGTTCTGTTTCTCTTTATGTAGAACAGGGTAGGTCAGATGCATGCATGTACTTTCCCTCTCCACAGGATCAGAAAAAGAGCCAAAGATTTAAATTATTTACAAAATTGGCAATTCTTTATTCTCGCCTAAAAAATTTGACAGGATGTAGGAATGTGCCAGCCAGCTGTACGACAATCATGCCTCCCATATGTCCAAGATAGGTCCTGTTCAGACCCTCAGAGTAAGCTCCCATCTCTTATGCAGAAGGTGAGGGTTGACAAACATGCCAACACAGTTGCTGTTGAAGAGGTCTGCAAAGGCAGTTAATTTCTATTAAGCTTTAGAAAAATATGGGACTCATTGTGACAACATGTATCATCAATCTATTTTTTTATTGAGCCGAAAGTAGTATTTTAGATATGTGGCATTTAAAGACTTGGGTATGATGTAAGCAGAATTTCAGTACAGCAGTATATCTTCCTAAGAATTGTTTTTAAATCTTACAGTACTGTGCTATAAATTACTTTGAAATATTTATGGTTTTAAAATCAGCAATTCTTGTCTATTGACTTAAGAGCTACACTGCTGTGTTTCTAGTTGTAATTTAAAAATCTAAACAGTCCCTGATTATCCAATATCTACTACTAAGCATTTAAAGTGTCAAGTTGTGTAGGGTTTTCTTTCCTTAATGTGTGAAGTTAAACCATCCTCTTTGAGAGGAATCAAAAGTATACATAGAGTTTTACAAAATATATCTGCAATGCAATATTTTTTCATGGCCATAATTTCTAAGGGTACAGTAATACTCCCTAAGTGACTTGCATTACAGCATGGTATTCCCTGGAGAGTCTCAATCAACCAGTTTAAATTATCACTTGTCAATTATTCACTTAGCCTTGCAGAGAAACTTAGATCTGGACTTTCACCAACTTTTTACTCTAAACAGCATTAGTGTCTAACAGTCCTCCTGGCCCTCACTAAATAGAATTTCAATTGTACTTCATTAACTATTAGTTCACGATACTAGAAATGAAAATAGAACCAGAAGATGGTAGCTAAAAATTATGGAGAGAGTTAAAACCCCAGAGGAGTCCAAATTCTGTAAGTATTTTGCAGATCATTTAATTAACTCCAAAAAAAGAAGTTGTTCATTTATGAAACCAACCAGTGCAGCAAGAAATATTTCAATATTTCGCAAGTTCTAGGTAGATGATCTGTGGTCTATAGCTGGGCCCTGGCTATTGTTTATCAGACACTGCTCATCACTTGATAGCACCCTCAGAGGTAGAAAGAAGAAATCAGACCAACAGCCACTGTAGCCACTCAAACTGCATCAGAACTGCAGGAACAGCCCATGCTGATAGAACAGGAGGAAGAGGAAGGGCCAGAGATAATCACCAATCCCTGTCCCTGGGAGAACTGCAGAGTGTGCAAGATTTCAGCCACCAGTCTGACCTGGCTGCACCAGTGCTGCAATATCACAGCCCACGATATGAAACTAGATGGTAATGAGGCCAAGCAGCTGGGATCCCTGTCCCAGGATGTGGGCATTGACAAGGAGTTTGGGAAGAGGACAGAAGCTCTCAGCCTTTGCAGATGACTCCTGTCAAGTGTGAGAGAAAGGTGCTCTCTCAAGGATGATCTAATAGTGCACCCAGGCACGTGTGACACCATAGAGGAAGGTACCCAGTACCTGAGAGAACGGGTTGTGCTGGAGGTAATCTCTAGGGATTCAAATAATGTGCAGTCCCCTGTAGATCCAGATGAGGTCCAGTCTGCACCATCCACGTGGCAAAAGTTTGTATGGAGCACACGATCATCATGCACCAACTCATTGGCATTGATGTCCATGAAAGGAGGAGAACAAGCAAAGTACTTTAGGTGGTTACTAGCTACAGCAATATGATGATCATCTTTTTTTCCTCCCTGCTGATCTGCACCTTGTCTGTGGAAAGACTGTCCAAGACTGTGGACAGACTGAAAAGACTTGAGCAGATGAGAGAGGAAATGTCCCATGCCCCTCCTTTATGGACCAGAGTTTCTGCTTTTGGGAGCAAGTACCCTCCTGCTCAAGAGAGAGGGTATAAACCACAAGGTAACCTGTGGTTTTTGCTGTGTGAACACAGCGAAAGAAGATGTGAGAAAGTGGGATAGAAAATCCACCTCTGCCCTGGTGGCACAGGTATATGAGTTGCAAACATCAGAGGAAACTCAAAGATAAGCACAGCTCAAGTTTTCAATGGGCAAATCCTCACACAGAATCAAAGGGCTGGTGTTGCTTCTGGTCCAATTGAAAGGATCTCCAGTTCATATTTACAAGAAAAATCCATGAGTACCATGACCACAACTACAGAGGCCCTGCCTCCAGCCATGTGGAAGAACAGGACAATCAAATCTATTGGACTGTGTGGATCCAATGGCTTGGCACATCAGACCCACAGGAGTGTAAAGATTTAGTTGACCCCAGAGCACAATGTATCCTGATGGCATCAAGATATGTAGGGGCAGAGTCCATCTCTATTTCTGAGGTGACAGGGAGCTGGACAGCTGACTGTACTGGAAGCTGAAGTGACCCTGACGGAATGAATGGCAAACACATCTCATTGTGACTGGCCCAGAGGTCCTGTACTTCATTGGCAGATTCCCTCAGGAAAGGGTATTTCAGGGATACAAAAAGGGCCTTGCTGGGCTTTTGGGGGAACTGCTGTGGAGACAGAAGAAGTTAGACAGCTGAATACCTCCCCTGGTCTCTCAGAGAACCCTTCTGCTGAGGACTGCTGAGGGTCGAAGAACAGCAGGTACCAACCACTACCACAGCAGTGCACCATTGACAACACCATGCCAGCCAGGACTCTGAACGCCAGCCATGAGATGGCCCTGGAGAGCCAGCAAGACTCACTCAACCTTTAGTTGTCTTTTATGACCAGTGTGTAAGTCCAGTGGAGAGTGGAGACTGACAGTGAACTATCGTGGTCTGAATGAAGTCACACCCATCACTGAGCACTGCAGTGCTGAACACTTTGGAACTTCAGTATAAGCTGTACACTCTGTACACATTTTTCTACATTGCGTCATTAATGTTGTTGCTGTTACAGTTTGTTGCCCTATTCCACTGCTGTTTCCAATACATTGCTCTTATTTCAGCCTGCGACTGTAGAAGTACATTTTTATACCTAAGCAAATTATTCTATTTAAGGAAAAAAACTTCTGTTTACCTTTGAACATATAAGGAGCCAAACTAGAAAGTTCTGTGCCCTTTTCATCAGCATTGGCCAGCATGGGAGCATCCACTGGGCTTTGGAAATGTTTCTCAAAACCTGCTTCTATTGGAAGTAAGCCAAAATTGCTCCTCCTTGGTCATCCTGTACTTAAGAACAAGCTCAGAGGTGCTCACCGCTTTTTCAGGTGTCTTAGCAAGATGTCAGAGGTTTCTCTGACACCTGTGCTCAGCTTTTTATTTTGTTTCTGTATTGTTTGTTACTTTATCTTTTATTAAAACCTTGGCTTTACGAAACACACTTGAAGAGTTGTCTTGCAAAATTATTTTAAGCCATTTCTCTGTGAGGGCTGTGGTGAGGTGATGGACCTTCATGGGGTTTATCACATCTGACCCCATGCAAGATTCCATCACGTGGCGCTTGAATTTGGACATTTTATATTAAGATGTCTGACTTGAGTTCTTGCTGACCAGCCCTCCATCAGCTAGGCCATATTTTGCCCTTGGTTCAGGTTTTTCAATGCTAGCTCTTGGTGGGTTTTGCTTGTGAAAAATACACCTTTGTGGATTTGAAAGCTGAAGAGGGGTTTTCCGGATTAAATCCTGTCCTGGGTTGACTGTGCCTCCTATCCCAATCGTGCAGCTTTGTCCCTGTGTACTACATTGTTATGTCTAACAGCTGCCCCCNNTGGGGAGTGTTTTTGTTTATTTGTCAATAAATAGGTTTTTTCCACTTCTCCTCTGAGGAATTCCTTCTCAAACCTAGAGCTGGTGGGGAAGGGGTGGTGGAGGTTTGTTTTCTGGGGGGCTCCTTCTGGAGACCTTCCCCTAATTTGTCCTAAACCAGGACAAATCCTCATGCCTATGAGAGAGGATCTTAGCCGGAACACCATTCTTTAAATGCAGGACTGAGTCCCAAGAACCAAATTTCTGAATGGAGGAGATAACTACTGAGATGGGCAGAGCTGGAGTCTGCAGGCAGAGAAACGCCACATATCCAAAGAGGAATCAGGGAATTAAACCAAGGGACCTGAGTTATCGTGGAAAGCCATTTCTGGCAAGTGAACGAAGTACCCAGTTTGCAGTAGTCAGTGAGACGTTTATTTTTATTTTGATTATAATTTAGCAGTTTAAGACTGTAATTTGAGAAGAAACAGCTCAAAAGACTTGTCAAAATGAGTCTATAAAAAACCCAAGAGCAGAAAACTTATACGGGACTTTTCAGACAGAACTGGGGTGCAAATGTGCAATCTGGAGAAAAAAAAGAGAGACTTTGTAACATCAGAAAGTAAAAGGGATCTCAGGACAAGTTAAAAACATACCTGAAATTGCAAAGAAAAAAAAATAGCCACTCATGTCCGAATGTAGCAGGAAAAAAAAGGAACCAGCAAGTTAAAAACTAAGGGCACCTCCACCTGAAGTTGAAGTAAATGAAAAAAACATGGTTTATTTCTGTAATCCCCTGAAAACAGGGAACCCCTTAAAACATGGGAAGCTGGACAGAGCAACGCAGATCCAACCAATATGGTCAACATACGTTCTCCAGTTTATTCAGTCTAAAATGGCAGGTTATATACACTTCAATATAGTTTACAATTACAAATATTTTCTCATTGGTATACAGCATAAGGAAAAATGCAAACAGACATTGTTTATTTCATTCTTAAGGTGGCTAAAGTGTTCACACTACAAACTATATCTATTAATACCTATAAAAGCCACTCTCCTGTGATAATACCTTAACATAATTTCTAACTGCACCACATACTTTTCTAACTGTGCCACAGGCTTCACAGGCCTGGATCTGGGGCCCAGGCTGGGGTAGCTCAAACCTCAATCCAAATATAAATCATGCCCTCACTCTCTGAGAAATTCTGCTACAATCCCCCAACCACGAAAAATAGTCTGTTTCTTCACACCGACCCTGAAAGGCAGGTAGTGGAGTCACTCAGGTGGTTCCAACCTGCTACCCCCATCCCCCTGCTATGAAAGTAAACAAGCGCTGGCCATGCAAGCCCCGTTTCTGTCTCCTTTATCTATTTATCCTTCTGTTCCTGATATTCTTCATCTGGTAGTAGTCCTAAAAGGAAACCAAGTTTGGAAAATAGCCACTTGAAGTTTTAAAAAGTACCACGCTGGAAAAGTATCCTATGAGAACAAAGAGATCCATGTGCTCAGAGCAGTGTTACTACAGCATGGGTTTTCCCCTTTCGTGAGCGGGTACCACCAAGCCCTGCTTTGCAAGGCACACCCAGACCAACAAGTCACAGAGTCCCTCCTGTCCCCTTCTGTGGGCTGACCTGCTCCCAGACACTATCCTGGATGCCGCCCCCAGGAAGGGGAGGCACACACCCATGGGAACATAAAGACGGTATAAATAAATAATAATAAAAAAAGTTCAGCTTGAAAGAAATCAATGGCACCTATTGATTCCAATCTTCTTTTCTACTTCAACAGTAGATCTGAGGTACCAGGGTTTTTTTCACCTTGTATTTTATCCAGGGACAAGGACACTCCAGCCATCTTAGTCAACCTGTTGCAATGCTTAACGATGCACAAGGGGAAGAGGTTTTTCCTTGTGTACAATTTGAATTACTTCTTTTGTAAGGTGTGACTCCTGACTCTTGCCCTTCTTTTGGTGGACCTCTGACAAGGATCCGTCTTCTCTGGCACTCCACTTTTGGTTGTGGAATATAGCAGGTAGGTGGTCCTCAAGCCTTTGCTTCTTCAGTGTCCTGGTTTAAAAGTGAACTGGTGGGAGAGATGAACCCCACTCAACTACCTCAAGAGAGATTACAGGCCAGAATTACAATTTACACAAGAGATTACAATACACACAATGATAAAGAGTAAAGTGGTTCTAACCTAAAGTCTGAGTACAAACTAAACTGGTTCTAACACAAAGTCTGAGTGCAATATGACACCCTCTTGCTCAGAGTGATGGTCACAGTCTTGCAAAAGGAGTGTTCACAATCTTGTTGAAGTTCTGGTCCTCCTCTGGATCTGTCAAATAGTGGTGTCTGAAATCCCCAAGCCAAAGATTATGTATGCCCAGGTTCAGCTGGGACCCCTCAGTACCTTCCCCTGGGCGGGTTGTTTCACAATTGATGGTGCAATAATTCTGCGAGTCGTGGGATATTTGGGGGTCTTTGATGGTCTGTGTCATTGTAGCTGCCTGTCATGCTAGTCCCATTGAGTTTATCATAGCCTATTAGCCGAGATGACCACTCAGGCTGGATATAAATGTGTCCATGTTTCCCCAGAGGAGAGTTATCACAGCTGAGTTTTTGTTGTGAAGAAAAAATAAGCACTACCCTGCCTCAAAGGATTGCCTCTTTTTCTTCATCTCATCTAACACCAGCTTGTAGCCCGAGTGTCAGGTGTGCCCTAGGCAGGTCACCAGAAATTACAGGGGGAGGGGCTGGGCTGGGGTGGAATACACACCTTGGTTACACCCACATGGTGCTACTGGCACCCCACTCCAGATGTAACCAGGACATTCGGGTAAACTACTTCACCTTCTTTAGCCTTTAGTCATGGTCACTCTACTCCAGCACCCTCTCTTAGAGGCCCCCTCCTCCAGAATTCTCTAAAATGTTGGTCTCTCTCTTGTAGTTGGAAGTACAAAAGAGGACACAATGTTTCAGATGCATCCTCTGTCCATCCCTCCCTCCACCCCAGTAATACATAGAATCATTAAAAGTTTTTAGGTTGGAAGATATCTACAAGGTCATTGAGTCCAGCTAACACTGCCAAGCCCACCACTAAACCATGTTCCCAAGTGCCTATCTGCATGTCTCCTAAATCCCTCCAGAGGAGGCGACTCCACCACTGCCCTGGCCAGGCTCCTCCAGTGTTTTACAGCCCCTGTTATATATGTACTGCTTTGCAGCAATAGGAGATTGATGGCTTGGTTCATCTTGTTCACTCACTCATCAACTTGTTTTTAAATAATTTTGCTTCATGGCTAGCAGTTAAAAATTTCCATTACTTTAAAATTGTAGAATGAGCTCCTTGAACTTCTTAAAGTGAAGCTCTTCAATCACAATAACTCTAGTTTCCAGCACTGGGTGTTTAAAATCACTCAGAGAACACTTATTTTTAGATAACTTGTCATGAAATCAGCATTGTAAAATAAAAGAAGATACAGCCATGTAGTAGTAAGATATGGAAGCAAGGTCTGAATGTGAGTCTTTTCAGAGTCTTGTGTATAAGTATTGTAGGCATTATAGTTAGCTTTGCTGGTTGTTTGTATTTTTGACAATATGGATCAGGTAAAAGATGCTTTTTCCATAACACAAAGTCTGTGTTGGGTAACTTCTGCAAGTATTTACTTTTTTAATGCAGACAAACAGTACCTGAAAAAATACTGATTAGCTCACTGGTTTCAGAAAATTGTGTGTGCATGAGAGAATTTCGTGGACTTAAAAAAGAATTTGGGGCCACAACCAGAACAAGAGCTTGTAGGATAAGAATGAATAGCATTATAGCTTTTGATCTGCACCTGCAAAGAGCATTACTATATTGTATGATGGACCAGGTGTAAGGTTCACAGAATCTCATATGATATTATAAGTTGAAAGGACACCTAAGGATTGAGTCCAACTCCCTGCTCTTTACAGCACCACCTAAAATTAATGACATGAGTAAGTGCATCAACTAGATGCTCCTTGAAGGTTCAGTAGTGTTGCTGAAAGGATAGGAAATGACAGTCAAAATAATACTCATTTAGTGGGCTTTGGACAGCAGAGTTCTGAAAATTTCTCATGACTCATTTTCTTAACACTCTTTAATCTTGTGCCTGATCAAAGACTTGTTGTCTTGTAGCACGGGAGCAGAACAGATTTGGACTTGTCATAGGTAGAAATTTCTATTTGTAGTACAGTGCAGATTTAGCCTTAAATTACTGATATCTTCAAGCAGAGATTTTGCAAATACAGCCAGTTACATGATGGGTACGTGTATTCTAGTTAAATAATACCCTGCTTTAGATTGATGTGCTTTAGACCAATGTGCTTTAGATTAATTTCAAATCAGTGAAACAACTACATATCAACTGATTACCAGCCAAGACTCTTGACCCACCTGAATAATTTATGGAGAACAGCATATTTTCTTCTAGCTTATAATCAGGAGCTACAGTACATCACTTCTTGCAGTTACCTGTCTCACATCACTGACAGTGTTGGGTGTCTACAGCAGCCAGATTTGGCTGCCTAATTTAGTGTTCAGGTGACTGAAGCTGGCTGCATTGAGTCGCAGTCCAAAGTAATGTCTGCTCTCCAAAAGACTTGGCAAGACAGCTATGCTGAAGTTCCTTGCTCAGGAAGTTGATTGGAGGAGAGGGAGAGGTTGGTTCACAAGCATGAGAAAGGTGTTAACAGGCCAGGATAAAATGACATGAAGAGGTACAAGCATAAGATTGTTCCCCAAACCAGATTCTCTGTTTTCCAACCAGCTTCATTTAGCAAGACAAAATTTATCTTCTTGACTACATGCAACAGCCATGTAGTGAGCATGACTGAGTGGGCTCTCATTCCACTTGTAGTTCAGCTCTTTGCAAGTGTAAACTCACACAAAGATAATTTATGTAGTTGTATTAATTTGCAGAACTGCAATTTCCTGGATGCAGAATTATCTGGGAAAGTGTCATGCTCAGTGCCTCTTACCTCATAGTTCTCCCATAAGTTTTTTTACATACGGTAGGTGGAATTAACTAGAACATTGACTGAGGGTGTTTCTCTTTCTCTTGCTGTTTCTGGATATTTTGCCTCTCAAGTTCTTGATGCATCATTTAAAATATACAGTGATTGCTTTGGGTAAACTTGCAGATTTAACAGTAAATTACAGTAAATCAAAAATAATTGATATTCAGCACTCAAATAGCAATTTCATACTATGACTTATCACTTTGACACTCCTCCCTGAGGGTCTTGAGTACCTCAGAATATTTATCCCATCAAGCTAATGCAAACTATTTAAAATTACTGCATTTGTAGCTGTTATTAAGTGTTGTGACATGCTATGATTTTTCTCCGTAAGTGGTTTTTCATTTTTTTTCCTTTTTTGTTATTTGTTTGGTTGGTTGGATCGGTTTGTTGCTTTTTTTTTTAATATTTCCCATGGAAAAAAACAGTCAGAAATCCCTTCAAGCTTAAGAAAGGGTATGTTTTAACTGCCCAGAGAATGGCCGTTTGTGCTCAAGTGGAGTTAATATGTTTCAACAGCAGCCCCACTATGGCTTGAAACAATAAGGTGCTTGAGCCTAAATGGATTTTACAGTATTGTACATGAATGTGATTTTAAAATTCATATAAAAACTCTTCCACATCATGTTTATGCATGTTTAATGCATATTTCAGTATCATATCTTTTGTTTCTTTATGCAATTTCTGACCGGGCTGAAACACTTGCTGGAGCTGTAGGTATTGTTGATTACTACTGTGGCATAGTAATAAAAAAGATGAAGATACATATTAATTTTAATATGCCCATGCTTGGTCTTCCTAAGCACTACGATGTTGAATGAGGGCATATGTTGGCAGGCATTGCAGTTTCTGGTTTGGGTTGGGTTTTGGGATTTTTTTTTAAGAGTTTATTTCATCCGTATATGAAACATATCAGCACACATTTATTTTCTGTGAAGATGAATGTAATTAACCTCACCCCATATTCACCAGAATAACTGTTTACTGCCAACCTCACCCATCCCCAAGTCTGAGCCTTACCTTATCTCAACTTTTCCTTTTTGTTTTTAATAAACTCGCAGTTATTTTGATTCATTTGGAGCCCAGAGTCTTAACGCTATGAATCTGCTGAGATTCTAGAGGTTGGTACATCTTCTGTGTCTTTCTTCCATTTTTGTTTTTCTGGCACGTTGGCTAACACAAGGTTGAAAGGCCAGAACATCTAAAAAGCTAGCAAACTGTAACTAACACAATTTGTCACTTGCTTCTGTCTTCAGATCAATTCATATTACCTATGTGTTTGCTTATCTGCAAATTTATTATACATAATTTTCTTTTACCTGTATGAGACAATTGTAAATGGCTTCTTCATTCAGCGTTGCTCTCTAAATGTGTGATGTTTTATACCTTTTCATTTTTCTATCAGTTATGGTAAATGTTTCTGAACAAAGCTGATGGTGACATAGTCTGTGAGCTTTGGCTACAGAATTTTGTTCATGGGCTAAGTTTAATCTTTAAGTGGATGATTTATAAAAAACCAAGTTACTGTCTTGTTACTTCTCTTCCCTGTATTTCTTCCCCATCCAAGTTGTCCTCAGTCTTGATAAACAAAGGAGGGATCACTGTAGTGAAGACTCTCCACAAATGGCCATGCTTTCTGACAGCTCTGTAGAGGAAAGGTCCCCACTGGCACTTACTGTGTCTCTGGTTGATCGAACCCTGCAATGTGTTTACCTTTGCTGCTTGGCAGGACAGGGGTGTGTACCTCGTGTTTCCTGCCTCCTCCATCATCAGGGAGCTCTGGCATCTTTTCAGCATCTTCAGCATCTGTATGATGTTCCTCAACAGGAGTTAGTCTTTTATCTACAGCTCAGGCAATTTTTTCTTGCAACCCTACCAGATTATCTCCTACTGCTGGCAACAGACCTTGAATATCTTCTCCTCAGATGAAAGTCTCTAACAGGATTTGTTTTGAGATGTTGCTGTCTCTTTCGTTGCAATAACTCTTATGCTTTTTAGATGCAGAAGAAAGGGATTGAGAAACAGATTGCAAAATCTCTGGTGGCTTAACAGGATTTGTTTTGAGATGTTGCTGTCTCTTTCGTTGCAATAACTCTTGTGCTTTTTAGATGCGGAAGAAATGGATTGAGAAACAGATTGCAAAATCTCTGGTGGCCATCCCTGCTGGTTGAGAGCACTATTTTCATGCTTAATTCATATTTTGGTTCCTGAAACCCTTAAAAATGGTGTAGAAAGAACCTGTGTGCAAAAAATGTATACTGCTTCCAGTGACCTTGGAAAATCTTGGGTTTCCATTTTTTTCAGGTGTTTTTTCATAGCACATGTGGGAAGGATGTCACTGAGCACTGATACCTCAGCCAGGTCTTGTGGTCTCATTTTTATTATCACATATGTGGCACTTCAACCTAATTAGTGTGTGTATAGTGAACCTTTTTTGTTCCCTTGAAAATAAGAAACTTAAAAACCAACTAGTCAATTGTGTTAAATCCTGTGGTACTTGTTTAGAAGAGATGTGATGTTTTCTGAACTGTGACCTAAAAGAGAAGATTTTCTTCTCAAAGTTATACTAAATAGTGGTAGAATTTGGCTAGTTATTTTTTATTTACATTTAAATTTCATTTCTCATGTCTACATGAATGTTTTTAAATATCTGTGTTCTCAATCAACTGCCAGAGATCGCCCAGAGAAGGTGTGGCTGCTCCATCCCTGGAAGTGCTCAAGGCCAGTTTGGATGGGGCTTTGAGCAATCTGGTCTAGTGGAAAGTGTCTCTGCCCATGGCAGGGGAGGTTGGAACTAACTAAATGATCTCTAAGGTCCCTTCCTACCCAGATCATGCTATGAATCTATGAATGTAATTCTTCAAAGATTGAAAATAAAAACTGTTCTATATTCTAAGGAGATTCTTGCTCATAGACTACTAGCTCATCTTTAGTTTATGCCATTAAAATTGGAAATGCTACAGAAGAAAAAAATGTTGCCATGCATAGAAAATTAAAAAAAAACAAACAACAAACAACTATCAACCTCATGTAAGGATCTGGACATTTGTTAGCAAGAATTTAAAAAATAAGATCTATTTTTAAATGCCGTTATCCATTTGGACTGCTTTTTTCCTCAAAAAGTGCTATTTTTCAAGTTTTGAAGTGAAGCTTCTGTCACTAGTCTCAGTAAGAGAAATTTGCACTGCTACTAAGTAGAGTAAAAAGAAAAACTATATTCATATTTATTTCTATGGGTTTTTTTTTTTTTCAAATTTTGATAATATGAGAGTATTCATATGGTTAGGAAAGTAATGAATCAGGCCCTCAGTTTGTTTGTTTGCATACCAACCAACCAACCAACCAACCAACCAAAGAAACAAACAATCATATATAAGTTCTGCTCTTTCTAGTAATACTTTAACCTCTGTTTGTGTCTAGGTCATTCATTCTGTTAGGCCAACTACCAGATGTTTGTATTCTTTAAAAATCGGGCTGCACCATGACAAGTTGCTTCATATTCCAATGGAAGCTTTCTTATAGTGAAGTGGCTAAAAGTCTTAAGAGCAGGCTTCATTCGAGCACACACAACTGGGAGCATCATTATATGTATGTTTTACTCAGCTATAAAGTCCTCTTATTTTTACTGCTGCAAAAGACAACATCTAGCTGAGATGAGTTTTACACAGCTGCTGACTCAGTTTAGTGGAACCTGGCCTGTGAAACTGCATGGAAAACTTTCTGCTTAAGCACCAGAAGTTCCTGGGTTGAATTTGTGTGATAGACTACAACCAGGCATGAACACATGGTCACACCTGTGGATTGTGGAAATTCAGCCATCAGCAGCCAACTGAATTCCTGCATTTAACTAGTGGCCATGACAATGATCTCACTAATCACAATTATGCAAGCATATTTTACAAAATGTTTTTTTTTTTATTTTCACAGGTGTGTAACTGTTCATTATCTCTTCTTGACTCCTAATTCATAGAAGGCTTTTATGAAGATCAGACCTACAAAGCAACTTGTAGTTACTTCTTGAATTTAATTGTATTGTAGTTTGAGGTGAATGGTGCGATCTTGCTTTGAACTCATATGGTAAATAAACATGAAAAAAAATCTTACTGTTATTAGATTTTCCCCTCACCCATAACATTGTGTGCAGGATTAAGGCTCAATCTAGCAATTTATTGGGTACTTATGCAATTTGCTGAGCACTCTGATCTCCCACAGATGTCAATGGATTTGAATACTGATGACTGAATTAAGTGCCACAAGGATATTAAATGCAGGGTTTAAAATTCAGTCTTTTCCCTTATTATTGATAGTGGTTATTGCCACTTATCATAGAGTACTTCTTTCTTTAACCTGAAATTGTCACTAAATACACAGATAGATTTTGATCTGAAATTGTGTTAATAAAAATCAGTTATCTTATGAAAAGCCCTGTAAACCACCCATACTATTATCAGATGGAAGAAGAAAGGAATTAAGTAATCTATTCCTTAATTTTCATACAAGAATGTTCCCTCTCAAAATTGGGGAGAGGATATTTTAGTAAATTGTTGTGGAAATCATGAGGAAATCTTATTTTTTTTCTTTTCCTTTTAATGTTAGGTGGAAATGAAATAAGTGTTAATGGTAAAAAATGTTAAGTATAATTGATTATAGAGTATACATATATTTGTAAATATATATTATTTCATTTTAAGGAGAAAAAGAAGAAATTCCACCGCACTGTAGAGGTTCAAATATGTTATTGTGTGAATAGAAATGTATGCAGGTAACAAAGATGGCCAAAATCCACAGCTGAAGTATGAGGAATAGATTTATTCCACCACCATGCTGGCTAAAGGAGAACACATACACTGCTAAGCTTATTCCATATTAGCAGGGGCAAAGAGCACTCAGGCAGTTCCCAGCCTTACATATTGGAAAGGCCTGGGGCAGGTGAAATGCTTCATAAAGTTGTGTTTTACAATGTCCAAGCTTCTTATCTCTCTCCCACCCCTAGAAGGAATCTCAAGCCTATGGGAAAAATGCCCTTAACTCTTTAGCAACATCCTGTTATCTTTTTTGACAGAACTGTATTTCTTTCAGCAGACAGAAAACAACCCAAAGCAAACACAAATACATGAAATTTCCACACAGAGTATTTTTAGTATCTCCCCGGTGCAAGGTTGATGTTTGAGCCAAAAGAATTCTAAAAACAACTTATTTTCTTTCTCCTCATCAATCTTACATTTTTAAGATTTCTTTCCAGTACTTGTTTTGTTAAAAAAGTTTTTATTTAAAATTTTCCAATGGTTGAATTAAGACATCCTAATTATATTCATAATATTTGAATTTTGGATCTGCATTCTAAAGTGACTATATGTAAATACCTAATGTCATGTTTGACAGGTTACTTTCAAGCAGTGACTGTGGATAGAATATTTTGGTGTCTGTCCAGTTGTTCAGCCAAGAGAGGAGAGAAAGAAAAGGAAAAAGGTTTTCATTTGACAGTCTTTTCATTGCAGTTTATTTTGTTGAAGCTTAAAATGTGATATTTCTGCAGTATTTTATTAGCTTCAATGTTAAGCAATTGACTTCAATGTTAAGCAATTGCTGACAGAGTTGAGTTAGAAGAACTACATGGGTTAAACAACAAGAAAAAAATAAATTTTCGCATCCTTTGATACTGCAGAATTTCAGTATGAGCTGAATTTCCCAGGAGTCCAGGAAAGCATCCCCTCCATCCCCACCCACTGCCAGTTGACAGCACTTTCATACATCTTATTCATGAATTATGAGCTGAAACACATTAGACTGTGACTCTAGCAGATGGATATTAGCAAACTGTCATGGGGGTTCGTCACACTAGGACCATTCTTAGAGTCTGGCTTTTTTTCTGCTTGCTTGCTTTGTAACTAGACTTCAGTGATTATGCAGAGAAGAAGAAGAAAAAAACTCACTAACAACCCCACAAAAAACAAAAAACCCTAACACTCCTATGCCCCCTCATATTCCAAACAAATATGGAAGTGTTAAAACATGCTCTACTCCTCTTTATACTTTCTCAGCAGATGCTGTGAGACTTGCTGGCAAGAGACTCAGAAGAGCAAGTATCAGTCACATGCATGAGTAGTTATAGGAACTGCATTTTAAGCCCACCCTTGCGCACAACCCATTGGGAAAGGGCTTGTTTATGCAGGGAAAAGTAGAAGCAATTCCATAACCAGTTGAAGCTTAACAGCAAAGCTTGCAAAACTTGACACATATTAATATAAGATGAATCTACAGAACAAGTAATTAAAAAGAATAAATATGAATCATGAACGTAACTGAGGAGATTTGGTTGATACTGCAACCATTTTCCTTCTTCTTCTTCTTCTTCTTCCTCTTCTTCTTCTTCTTCTTCTTCTTCTTCTTCTTCTTCTTCTTCTTCTTCTTCTTCTTCTTCTTCTTCGTCTTCTTCTACTTCTTCTTCTTCTTCTTCTTCTTCTTCTTCTTCTTCTTCTTCTTCTTCTTCGTCTTCTTCTTCTTCTTCTTCTTCATCTGCACATGATTTCATTTGCATGCAAAGAGTTGTGATCAACATCTCATTGTTCATGTGGAGACATGTTGTTCATGTGACAAGCAGTACAGGGGCTGGTACCAAGGCTGGTATTGTTCATCGACTTTGTTGGTGACAGGGACAGTGATATTGAGTGCACCCCCAGCAAGTTTTCTGGTGACACCAAGCTGTGTGTTGCAGTCGACACGCTGGAGGGAAGTGATGCCATCCAGAGCGGCCTTGCCATGCTTGAGACGTGGGTGCACACAAACCTCATGGAGTTCAAAAAGCAAAATGTAAGGTCCTGCACTTGGGTGTGGCAATCCCAAACACAGCTGCAGGCTGGGCAGAGAAGTGACTGAGAGCAGCCCTGAGGAGAAAGGTAAACCTTCAAACCCTGAAGGCTGGAACTAGATGATCTTTAAGGTCCATTCCAACCCTTTAATATTCTATGATTCAACTTGTGGGAAGGCATGCAAAGATACTGATTTATTTCAGTGAACACTGTGCTTACAATCATCTGACTCACACAGTGTATGCAAAAATGGAATGGGTTGGAAATTTTACAGTTTGAAAATAATAATCCATTATAACCCTTTTGACTTGCAACTTGAAAAGCAGCCTTTAAATTAGCAGTAATGTAAGACCCTAGGTCACTAATTAAACTATAAAGGCTGTTTGCATAACTTTATAAGGAAATATCAAATCCATCTAGCTCAATTTATCAGATGACTTTGAGTAAGCAGCATTTTATGATGGCTAATTGAAAAACATCTGTGGACACTGACCTGGAAAAATAAGTGTTGCTGCCTTTAGTGCCTTGGTTTTAGCGTTGGCAAAGTTCTTATAACAATTGAAGATTACCCCTACATTAATTGTTGCTTCAACAGGTTCTGCTGAGAGAGTGAAAGTTAATATTCTCACTGACAGGAATCTATAAATACACTTTTCAGCAGAGATATTAATCTTATTAACTTTTGCACAAGATAATCATCACTGCAGCAAGTAATTATGAATTTTATGAGAATGTTGGATTTCTAGCTGTCATGGGAGCTGCAGACCGCATGCACTTGTTAATGCATGCATCACCTCATGATGACTAATGAAGCAAGGTAAAGAAATGGAAATGTTTTCATTTCATCAACATGTAGTTGACGTAGGATGCCAGATGTAAAATCATCAGTGTATTTGCCAAGTTTCCAGGATCTTGCCATGATTTATTCAAACTTAGACAACCCATATTAGGTCAATATTTTGAAAATTATCAGGTCCAAAGAGGCTGATTAATAGATAAGTAGAAGCATTGCTTGTAAATAAAACATTGAATATATATTAAAAATGAAAATATTATTTACAGCCTGAATTTTTGGGTCACAGTTGTTCTCCTCTGAAGACATCACTAAAGACTACTGTCCAAAAATCCCCAAATTCCATCAAAATGGCTCTATATTGAGACACAATTAATAAGAGAAATAATTGGAAATAAAACATGGCATCCTGAGAAAAGAATACAATTTCCTTTCCAACCCTGTGAGGGATTTTATATGAAACAACTATATGAATATTTGTGAATCTTCCTTGTGTTCTGCATATAATGCAATCAAATGGACCTATTTATAAAAGTATCTGAGAAAGAGAATGAGGTAGCAAATCAAAATATAAAGATATATTTAGATAATTAATATTAGTCTGGTAATATGACTTTCCACTTTGATGCACAAGAATAAGCATTTAGAATTATTTAGGTTGATATTATTATTATGGATCAACTAAAGTTCACATTTGTCATCCATGCAAGAAATTTCTTCTCACATGAGGAATATTTTTTCTATGAAGTGTATTTTTAAAGATATGTCTTTCATAAAAAGGCTTGGGTTTTATGATTATGGCCTTTGGAAACCCAGTACTTACATGATGACATCCTTGTACCCTATATACAGGCATTTCTCTTGCTGAAACAAGAGCAAAAAATTATCTGTCACAGACTTTGCCACCACAGAATCTTCTGAATTGGAAAGGACTCACGAAGATCATTGAGTCCTACAGTGAATGGCCTGTGGATCAAACCCACAATCCTGGCATTCTTAGTACCATACTCTAACTAACAGTGCTAATCTTAGGGTTGATACTGCTTTCACAGTCTCCCTCTGGACAAAATATCAACTCAATGAGAGCGTTAAGTGATGGGTGAGCAGGTTGCTCACAGGTTGCTAAGGATTATGGGGTGAAATAGTGAATGAGGTGGCATCACACTGGTGACTTGTCACTAGTGGGGCGCCAAAAGGGATCCGTCCTCACCCCTTCTTCATCATCATTCATCAGCATCTTCATCAACAATTTGGACAGAGGACTTAAAAGGAATACTAAGTTTGGCAATGGTACTGAACTGGGACAAGGACAATCCTGGCTGTGTGTACAGACTGGAGAATGAGAGGCTGGAAAGTAGTGGCCGGGTGTGCTGGTCAGTGGCAAGTTGAACATGAGCCAGCAGTGACCTGGCAGCCAGGGGGGCCAACCCTGCCCTGGGGAACATCAGGCCCAGCATAGCCAGCCAGGCAAGGGAGGGGATTGTCCCACTCTGCTCTGAGCTGCTCTCAGCCTCACCCTCAACATTGTGTCCAGTTCTGGGCACTGCAATATACCAAAGAAATTAAGATATTAGAGGCTGCCCAAAGGAAGGACATGAGGATGGTAAAGGCCTTGAAGTGAAGCTGTATGAAGAGTGGCTGAGGTCACTTGGTCTGTCCCACCTGGAGAAGAGAAGACTGAGCAGAGATCTCATCATGTCTTCAACATCTTCAGTAGGGAAAGTGTAGGGATAGGGACTGATCTCTGCACTCTTGTCGACAGTGACACAGTTTGAGGGAACTCTCCTGGAAGGTATGCTAAAGCACATGGAAATAAGGAGGTGATTGATGAAAGCTGATATGACTTCACTAAGGGCAAATCATGCCTGAAAAATTTGCTGACAAATTCTGTGATGATGCCTCAGCAGAGATGGAGGAGGAAAGAATCACTGATGTAATCTACCCAGACTTGTGCAAAACATTTGACACTGTTCTGCACATCATTGTTTCTAAGGTGGAGAGGTATGGATTTGAGACGTGGATCACTCAGTGGATGAGGAATTGGCTGGATGGTCACACTCAAAGCATTGTGGTCAAAGGCTTGAATGTCCAAGTGGTATTTGTCCTCAGGGGTTGGTATTGGGACCAGCCCTGTTTAACATCTATGTTGGTAACCTGGATAGTGGGATTGTGAGCATACTCAGCAAGTTTACTGGCAATACCAGGCTGTAGTGCAGTCACATGCTGTAGGGAAGAGATACCATCTAGAGGGACCCAGACAGGCTTGCAACTTGGATATGTGAAAAATTCATGGAGTAGAATAATACCATATGCAAGGTCTTGCAGCTGTGTCGGGGCAATCCCCAAGCATAGGATCAGGCTGGGCAGAGGACAGATGGGGAGCAGCTCTGAGGAGAATGAATTAGGTGTTTTGGTGAATGAGAAGGTCAACATGAGCAGGCAGTGTGTACCCAGAGAGCCCTTTGTGTCCCAGGCTTTATCAAAAACAGCATGGTTGAGGGAGGTGATTCTGCATTGCTGCTCTGTTCTGCTGAGACCCTACCTGGAGATCTTGAAGCTCTGGGGCCTCCAAGATAGGAAGGACATAGACCTGTTGGTGCAACTCCAGAGAGCCACAAAGAGGATCACAGGGCTAGAGCACAACTGCTATGCAGACAAGCTGAGAGACCTGGGGCTGTTCAGTTGGGGGAAGAAGAAGGTCTGGGGGACCTTAGAGCCCCTTCCAATACCTAAAAGGGCTCCAAGAGAGCTGGAGAGGAAATTTTGGAGAGGGAATTTTTATGGAGTGATAGAGAAAGGATAATGGCTTAAACCTGAAAGAGAACAGGTTTAGATGGGACATTAGGGAGAAGTTGTTTACTCTGTGGGTGCAGAGGTACTGCAAGAGATTGTGCAGAGAAGTTGTGCATGCCCCATCCCTGGAATTGTCAAGGCCTGGTCTGAGCTGCCTGGTGTAGTAAAAGGTGTCCCTGTCCATGGCAAGAGAGTTGGAACCAGATGATATTTAAGGTCCCTTCCAACTCAGAAGAGAACAGTTCAATTCAGCTGGAAGGGACTTACAATGATCTTCTAGTCCTACTGCTCATGATGTATATGATATCTATATAGATATATAGATATATATCATATATGAATGATATGTATATCATACATATAGTCAAGAATGGTTAGGTTTGCAACCAGAGTCTGCCTATTTACTCCTTTAATAATGTGATAATTTATTTTTGTCATTTTGGAATCCTTTGATGAACTCATAGTAAGTTTTGGGCATCTCATAAAACTCAATAATTATGCTCATTCACTAGTAATAGAAACACCTGCTACATTTATGTGGAATTTTCCCTGACACCTGTGACTGTGTGGAGGATTTTGTAGCAAAAAACATATTTGTGTATAGCTGGTGAAAACTAGAGAAGCATTTTGTTTGAACTCTTGCTGTTGCAGAAACGTTCAATTCACCTTTGCAGTTAATGTCAAAGTTTTTATTACATTCTTCAGCTCCCTGTGGTGCCTAGTGAAAATTCTTGATTTCCTTTGCTAGAGAGGCAGTGAATGATGAATAAGGTTGACTTGTAGAGTTTTCTCCTCCCCAGTGGTAGACAAACAGGTCCCAAACTTTACTCTTTGAGAAATTGTACTACTGATGACAGGCTTGAATTGTTTTCTTCTTCTTTTGTTTAACTCTCTGACCCATTCCTCATGTAAAAACTGTTTTTCCCATACTCTGTCTGATGCTCTGTCTGATGAAGACTGTTCCACTCACAAAAGGCACATTTTTAGTCCTCTAATTCAGGAAGAATTAGAGAAACCATCAATTAAAGGTCTGACATACAGTAAATTGAAAGAACGCATGCAGCTTTTATATCAGATCCTCCCTTCTCTCTTCCTTCCCCTATGCATAGCATATTCTCCCAAAACTTTATCTTTGGCTTTATTTGTAATTGTGTAATTTTGTAGGAGCAGAGGTCCCTGTTTTAAAGAAAAACATGTGTGTATATATGTTTTCTGCCTACAGAGAAGACCCAACTTGAATAGATAAGATAGGCACAGTAGTTAAAATAGGCTGAATAGTTAAAAAGAAGAGGACAGATGTAAGGCTAGGTAGACTTCCGGTCTGATAGTATTTCAAGTTATTGTTTCAAGACCTACTTTTTGAGATCAGTATTAAAAAGTAATAATTAAAAAACTATTCTCATGTCTCTATTAGATTGGTTTGCAACAGTTTGTGCACAGTATACTGCCCAATATTTTCACAAGAGAGACAAACTCAGAGATAAATGCAAGGATTCATACTTCCTTGAATGCTTACCTTCATTCACTAAGCTGCATTTATGGTCTTAGAGTTCCAAACACCCGTCAGAGGGCATAATGAATTACAGGTGAGTTTCATATGGCATGATGGCAGTAATTTAAAATGAGACACTAAAGAACACTCTTAATTGAATGAATCTTTGTAAACTTTTGGAAATTTGGCATTAAATAGAAAAATGTCCCTTTGGAGACTGGTGGGAAAAACAAACAAATAATCAACAACAAAAGCACCAAACGCCCAAAAATAAAGAAGACCTCCAAAATCCAATGAAACCAATGCTGCCAATTTCCCCCTCCAGTAATATGTCCCTGAAAGAAAAATCAGAATTCATAATGTCTAATCAAGTTTAAATGTATTTTGTAACTGTAATCTGCATTATTTTAACAAAATATGTAACTGTTGAGTGCTTGAATTGCTTGCTAATTAAATTCTATTTTTTAGATAGCTAAACAAAATGTATTTTAACATACTGCTTTTAGTTGATATCTTAAATGCTTACAAGTGCCAATAAGAATTGTATGGCTGCTGTAGAGTACATTTAAAATGTTTAAATAGGAATCAATATTAAGAAATTAGTATTAACTAAAATACTTTTATAATAAGTAAGTTTTAGTTTGCTCTTTTCAATTAGACATTTTCACTGTGGGAATAAAGAGTAAATATATGGTCATGGAATTAAACTGTGACCTTTTCATACAGTTTTCTTCTTTTTATGAAAACAGTAGGTTTAAATATGGCTGTATTGTACTCTAAACATCAATTTTTAAGATTTTTTACGTCAAGATTTTAACATATGTGATTAGAACAATCCTCTGGCACACTGTTTATGTTACAGGACCTTCAGCTTTCTCAGTTTACACTCCCCATACTGCTGACCTTCACCACATGGTGTCATTTTTGGCCAGCATTTCCCAGAGTATTCAATAGTTGTCTGAATATGCTTTTTCTAATATCTTTAGTAAAACTTCCATGGACTTTAGCAGGAACTGTGTCTGGTCAACAATGAGCATTGCTGAAGATTTCCACCAGAAATTGCCATTGCCACTTTGGCTTTTCTGACCACTGATTTTGTCTACAGATCACTGTTAATCCAGGCTGACAACGTTACAGCTGTTGCAGCCCTGGAAGCTTGCAGCATGCAATCTTAGACTGTTTTCTGTTTTCATGTTGCTAAATTTTTAGTTGCATAAGTATTTTGACTATGAAAAAACAGAGTCCACTCCTTTTTATATTAAACTGGTGGATGTTTTGCACACACACACAAAAGGATGAGCATGGAGAATTACTCTGAATATTTGTTGCTTTTCATAGTTTTTTCAGTAGTAAGGGTTTATCATATCACAAGATGTTTAATGCACGCTTTCAGAAAAGCAAAAAAAGTTGCTTATTCTAGCTAGCATTTCAGAAAAAGTCCTGAAATGCACTCCTTGATGGTGTATTTCTATCAAATATCACATCACTAGCTCATTTGGAAAGAAGAAAGGGATCAACCACAGTCTCTGGCAACAGATAGGCTGCACCTTTAGATTTTGTCAGATACTCAGGTGATACAGAAAGTACTGTGGCATTGTTTACAATGGAAAGATTCAAATGTGCTTTTAACAGAAGCAAACTTTTCCAAACCTTCCAATATAATTAAAATGAACAGGACCTGAATGTTTTGACAAGAAACAAGTTAAAAGAGAGAATTATTTTTAAACCTTTTTTCCCTTATTTCATCATCACATATTGTAACTTTGGGAGCTGTATGGAGTTCTTATAGGACCCACTGATTTTCCTGAGTGCAACATGTCTATCACATTTTATGCCATCATCTGGGGATCTTGTTGGAAATAAGGTCTATGAAATGCATTAGACAGCTGGGAAAGGCAGGATGGCTACACAAAAGAGGTGGCAATAGTGGAACTGACTCCCGTAGCAGCAGCTTTATAAACTCTTTTCAAGAAGAATCGAGGGAACACGATATCCTCCTTAAACATTTAAAACACAGTACGAATGTTAGGCTAAAGATTCTATTGTTTTTACTGGTTTCAAACATGAAGTAGTATTAGAGTCATGACAGTGTCTAGATTGAGGTTACCTTCCTTATATCCATGTTTTTCCACCATGTTGTTTAGTCTCTGATCAGAATACCTTAGTGCTGGATGCCTCTGACTCAAACATGCATTATCCATTATGTGATACTGAAATTAATGTGACTTTGTTGTCCACTATCTAGTTAAAGTACTTATGACTTTGTTTTGGATAAACTGCAATATTTTAAATTCCTAACTTTTCATATTAATGCCTCCTGCCAAACAAGGATAGCTCAGGGAAGGTAATACATGCTGACAATGTTGCATTCATGAGTTATGCTAAAATTCTCGAATTCAGAATTCCTGCTTTAATGCCATAACTTCCCATCAGAAGAAGATAATCACACTAAAGTTAACCTTTGATGCCTCTAATGGCTTGCACCAGAATTAATTCTTTATCCCTTGCAATGAGCATTTCCATACCTGTTTTTTAACAAAGTTGAGCAAATATGTGAGATTGGTTTAATCACAGGCAAATTATAATGAACAAAATGTAATTCTCTGAAACTTTCCTTATAATGGAGTTAATGGAGCTTTGTTTTTTTTTTTTTTTTTTTTTATAGAGGACCTTGTTCCATTACTTACAGGATAGAATTTATGGGAGGATGTCTCGATTTTTCAGCATATATGTCAAGCATAAATTGAGCATTAATTCAGGGTATTCATGGTGTGCCGCAGACAAGCCAAGCTTCTCTTTTTCCCTTTTACTTTCTATTGACACCTAAATAAAACTGAAAGCAAGTTGTCGTCTGTTAGGTGTCCAAATTTTTAAAGCTTTTTAAAGCTTTTTGAAATGTTGTGCATTTACATTGTAAATACAATGTTTTCTGAAGTGGTCTGTAGCAAGGAAATAAAATATTTCATAAAGACTTGTGCTTTGCACACTTGTATACTATATCTATCTTGGCACTTTTCTTCAAAATATATTCTGAATGAGTTGCAAATGTTTAAAAAAGTACAATCAAATAACAATAAGTTAGTAATAACTTGATTTTATACTTAAGGAGGTGTTTTCTGCTGGAGTGATGTCTGTTAGTGAGTTCAGTGTCTCATTTATGCTTCTGTGGTGTTTTGAGCTGAGCACAGGCTGAAGAGCAGCTGCAGCATAATTCAATAAGAAACCCTTAATTTGCTAAAGGCAATGTACTAAGAAGTGCCTGATGGATATTGTACTTTGAAAAAAGTAATGTGGCATATGTATAAACCAGTCATTGTTCACTACTTCATTTTGTTTAGCGTAATCAAAGAAAATCAAGTTATTTAAGTGTAAGATATTGAAAGATACTGTAATGTGTTTACAGAAAGACAGTCTGAGGGACAACTATAGTTGCCTGTACTATATCCACCAGCCTTCTATTATTTTAGATATTTGCAGCATTTATGTGATGCTTTATTAGCTGTCAATTCTGAGCTTGTTTTCATATTTTTAAGAATGAAAGGCATATGAGAATGTTTTGTTTCTGCACAGATAAAATTACTTATGATTTAATTCAGTGGGATTCATATCTTTTTTGAGACATGGATGGCTCAGTCATGCAATGTGTGAGCCTGTGGCTTTATCTCCTTTTGGCTTTACCCCCTTTTTGGAAATGTCTTCTAGCCTGTATACTCTTAAAGAAATATTACTGTTACACTGTCTAAAGAACTGTGAGTTGCATGTGCTGAGATATGGGTCATGAACTTGCATATTCTGTGTACTTTAAAGAGCTATAAAGCTGAACTTTTTCATCTTTTTTATTTCGGAAAGGGTATTCTTCTATAGATCACCTTCTGTGCTCTTCATGGGTATGAATAGGGGTATTTTTATTTCTATCAAAATTCATCCCATTCAAACTGCTTCTGTATTCGAATAATCTGATTAAAGTATTTGGCTGTTGCTTTAACTGCCTGTTTATCACAAACAACTCCTAAACCTGAAACAATGTGATGTGTCCATGGGAGATGAAATTCCTGAATATTTAGGTCCAAAGGACAGTGACCTGATATGGACTGTGTGGGGAGTTTTTTGGGGGGGCTTCTTTTTTTTTTTTTTTTTTTTTTTAAATTCAGTCTGAGTATGGTTATAATTGTCAAGCCAAGTCTAATGGCACAGACTTAAACCCGGTCTTTCATTCAGGCCTGAAACCCTTGAAAGAAAGAAAGAAAGAAAGAAAGAAAGAAAGAAAGAAAGAAAGAAAGAAAGAAAGAAAGAAAGAAAGAAAGAAAGAAAGAAAGAAAGAAAGAGATTAAGCTTTATTTGTTCATAAAAGGTGACTTTCTGGTGGCCATAAAGGAAAATTATGGAAAGAAATAATGACCTTAGCAACTATACTGGATGTAATCCAGTATAAGGCAAACTATTTCTAGCAGTTCAATTTTATCAGGGAAGAATGTATTGAAAACCAATATCAACCTGTCATGGTTATCAACCTGATCTTGGCTAAGTAGATGAAACCCTCTTTGTGTCACTTGATTTGTGTGAGCTGAAGTGCTTTGCATGGAGAATTGTTTTCTGTTAGTAGTAATTTTTACTTGCAGATTTGCTGAGCCCTAGACATTCAATGACTGATCTGCCCTGCAGAATGTTGTTAAAGAAAGTAGTGTTGAATACTCATCTACATTTTTCCAGGTTAATCCTGAAGCTATCACCTGACCTGCAGATGTTGTATGACAGCTGGAGCACTCGGTTTAGGGAAAATATATTCTGGTTGTTGGGCTTTTTTCCCTATCACTGGACTGTTAAATGGCCTTCATTGTATATTTGCAGGAATCTAAACCTGATTTTGATTTGGAGGATCTGAAAAATCCAGAACCTCGAAACACAATTTAGCAAAATATTTTTAAGAACAATGGGCAACAATATCAATCTTCCAAAGGACAGTGCTCCTTCACCTCTATACTGGTACTCTGGAAAGAGAGCTATATGAATGCCTTAATTTTATTTTAAAAACAGTAACAGGCTTTTTGGTTTAGTTACTATAGTTTTGTCTTTTAATATTTAAGATGATATCGCAGAACTCAGAAAGCAAGAAGAAACTCTGTGCCTGCCACAGATAACATGGAATGCAATCTGGTTTTTTTATGACTGAAAGAAATGGATCTAACAAGTTTTTTTAAAATCCTATTTTTCCACTGACATGAGTATGAGAGCTTGTAAATGGGTTGTCAGCTATATCTAGCCCTAACACTTTTAATTATATTAGTGATTTTAAAGTACTTTTATTATATACCGTGTAAGAAAAACCCTCGGATCAGAGAATTAGAGAAAAAAGGTAGAGACTAAGCTTATTTGAGCTCTTCATAAGGGCAAAGAGCCAAAGGTTTATTAAAATGAAATTCAAACCTACTGCTTTCTTTTTTTTTAATGTAATAAAATCCACTTGCTGAGAAAATAATCTGCTATATTTTTCCTAATGTATATTTTTTTGTTCCAAGGGGTTATGCCTGCACAAAGCTCTGCAAAGTGTGTGTAAATTAGACCAAACTTCTTTTCCTAAAGCAAGTATTTCTAGAGGAAAGTACATGAAGAACAGTAACCTAAAAAATGAAGAGTATAACAATATGATAATAACAAGGAAGAACAGTGTTAAGTTATCACAACAAACTTCAGAGTTGAAACCATGCCTTGCATAAAATTAGTGAAAACTTGGATATGACATATAGTGTCTTCTCCTCTTTAAACAGAAGGTATTTTGGAAATTGTGATGTGGGAGTGTGTCCTCTACAGACTGATAGTATTGTACTGAATTGCAACGTGGGTGCATTTGGATCTGAGTGCTACAGACTAATTGTAATGTATTGAGCTGTGGGGTAGGTGTTTTCAGAAGCTACTTTAGTTCTGAAATGTTTTAATTAAAAAATTGTAGGAGACCTCTTTCTTGAGAAAATGGTGAGTATTACAGCAGTAGATGTATCCTTAAGGTCAAGGGAGAAGTGACTGCTTCTGCATTCCTTAGTCAGGTCTATTAATTATGTCTGAGGCAATGTGTTATTTATGATAGGAATTACTGTACCAGATCAGACTTCTGTCATGACTGAGACTATGGATGGACTAAAGACTCTGGAGAAAGATATGGAAATCTACTACAGAAGATTAGATAATAACCTGATCATATAAAAATATCCCTCTTAAGTTGACTCTGATTTTATTTTTTCCTGTGTGATGGGTAGCTGAAAATGTAGACTATGTATGAAGTAAAGTGATTCCTACTGTGAAATACTATCATTCTAAAAGGACAAGAAAAAACAAGAATTAGTGAAGGAGATACTCCACAGGCTTCTGTTATAGCTTGTGATATTTTTTCCAAATCTGTTTTTCCGTAGGTGATTGGACAAGGTACATCAGAATCAAATAGCAATATCTGGTGACTGTGAAGGGTAACAATGTGTTGGAGGTCAGGGTGTTCTTCACAGGAATACCCTGCATTCAGGGGCATCCAGGTAAATTGTACCTGCATGCAGCAGCTATAAATTATGGCTTGACTGAATGCTTGACTACAAGGAAAAAAAATCTGACTTCTCAACATTTGTGACTAAATTATATTAATTTCCCATTATTTTCTTAGTATTTCCTATTATTTTTTTCTGTACTGCCTTATCATTCCATTTACTCCCACATCACCCAAAGCTCCAACAGCTAAGTCATTCTGCAGCTGACTATGACTTCCTTTGCCCTTCTTGAAACTTTGTTGCAAGAGGTGTAAAAGACATAAGGAAAAGGGGGATTTGTATTTATGAGAATTTAATCAAGGTTCTTGTGGTTCTTTCGCTACATAACTTATGTCCAACGTGTAAGAACTAAGTCTGTGGTACCAGAAGGGCAGTGTGTCACCACAGATGAGTTTCTTTCCATTACTAGACTTGCAGAGAACTGATAATAAAGAAGAAAGGACTAGATGGTTATTCCTAAGGGCCAGAGAAGGAATATAGACGAATGGAAGTTACACCATTGATATGGAGTATTTTAAGAGCAGTAAATTAAAAAATGCAAAACATCATGAAATTTAATACCTGATGAATATCTCCTCATGTTGGAAGACAAAAGATCTTTTCCCAAAAGAAAGGTGAACTAAGACCCAAAAATTTCTCAGTACTTCTTTCCTGCACTAGGGAAAATGATCTTGATAATTTTTGACTTGTTTTTGTCCCATTGGCTGTGATGCCTTATAAGGAGAATAATTAAAAAGGTAGGGATTATGAAGGAATTCAATTGTCGCCAGACACTGTAAGAATAGAGATTTACTGTAAAAGTAAGTCAAATTTCAGCATTGCCCTGAAAGACATAGCTGGGACTTAACTGGCAAATCTACTATTTTTAGATATTGTTCTAAAAAGTAGCAATGTCCTAATCTGAGTAACTTACCTTATATGTTTAGAAGAAAGAAGAATTTATGAAACAAGCAAAAGTAAACTGAAAAGGGCATTTCACATCCTTTCTTATTTTGAAAAAATGAGCTTTATGGTAAAAAAATATTCCTAAATACTTTTGTTCTTTCACAATAAAATAAATGATGTTTCAATTCTCGGATCTTCAGTAAGAAATTGAGAATTTATCCACTTATAAACTGATAAAAGAGCCTTCATGTCTTCTCAGTTAGCTGCATGATCTGTGATGCAACTTAAATGTCACTTTTCCCCGTGAACACTATTTGTCTCACCATTTCTCTTACCTTTGTTTCTTTATCTGTCACTTAGAGAGGGCTAATTGGTCCTGCAAGTGCTATATTTATTGAGTTTAGAGTGATTTTGCCACTTGAAATTTTACATCTTATACGTTGTCAAACATTAACTGACTGAGGACTCTTAAAAGGGACTCATTACTCTGAAATATAGCAGTTTCCACCCAATCCTTTTGTTACCTGATGCATGGGTATTTTTCCATGCATGAGTGTATAGTCTTCCCAGTATTCTGCAATAGCATGTAAAAGCAAAATTTTCCTGTTAAACTTGTTGCTTTATTATTCTTTGACAGCTCTAAACATCTGTGCTTTGCTACAGTCTAATGTAAAGACGTGTTCAAATGTAGGTGGGTTATTCCAGTCATATATTGGGTAGTGCTTGAGAGTACTTTACAAGCAAAAATTGTTTTTCTTGAAATTGTCTGAGAAATAAATGCAGTAGCCATCTCTGAATAATAAATAGTAAGACTATATAATATTCAGAGAAACATAAGGAAAAGAGCTCCTTTATTCAGAGAAGCCTCTGCACAGTTTGGAAAGTTTTAAAACCAAACCATGGAATGCAGCAATCACATTGTTAGTTAGGGATGCTTGTGTCCATTTCAGTGGTACAGTGAAGACAAAAAAAAAAAAAAAAAAAATTGCTCCTGCTTGTGCTGTACTGCTTAGTTCCCTTATTTCACTGCATTTTCCTGTCTTGCTTTTCCCCAAGAACCAAGCTTGTGGTAAAAGTAATTTCATATCTTCCAGATGATTTCCACAATTAGTTCTTGGGTAGTACTTGTTTTCCAATTCCAGTGGTGTCTGAAGGAGGCAGGAATGGCCTTCCAAGCTGTTAGACTCCGAAATGAAATAGTAAATCAAGTGCTGATAAGACATATATATCATATTAAACACAAGGAATCCACCAGAAAATCATTACACTAAAAAGCGACAATGTTGATTGATTAAAATGGTATGGGCTGGCTAGTGTTAAATCATAGTGAGTGATGTGACATTATGATTTTACATATCATATTTCTGTCAAGACAATGAAGGTAAAAGGCATTGTCATCAGATGATAACAGACAATAAGAGGAATCCTGATGTTAGATTTATTACTTGGTTTAGATTTAGAAAGAAGTAATTCTTGTCTTGTGCCACTTATAAAATGACTGTAAATTTAGTGGTGATGTAAAATTCAAAGGCAGAACCACTTATAGTTTTGACAAAGTGCCAGCTATAAAGTATTTACTGTTCTCGGTGGTTCTGCCTTGCACACTTAAATATTTATCAGAAATGTGAACTCTTGATAAATGTTTCTGATCTTTGTGAATTTTTAAAAATATTTAGATTTTTCATCTGATGCTAACCTCCTATATTTCATAAGGGCAACAAACTTTTGCTCTTTTTTAAATTAAAAGGATGAACATTATTTATTATTTTTCATAAAGTACATTTCCAGCATATTTATTCCTTGGATTATGAAGTGCATAGTATTTACAAGATCCCATTTCTTCTGATGTTGATGACCATTTATAGAGCTAATTTGTGTCATGAATGCTAAGGACAGTCATAATTTGTATGCTTTACGAAGCAGCAGTCACAGAGTCTCATCACTGCTCATATGCTCTTATTTCCTACTGCTTTTAACTTTTTCTCACATTGTTATTGTATTTACTATCTATATTTGTGACTGGAAGACCACTTGCATTTGCATTTGCATTTGTAACACTTGCATTTGTCACCTGTTTCTTTTCTCTGGAGAGAGGTCAGACTATGCCATGAGGATTCTTAGGGGGCTGGAATACTTTTGCTACAGAGTCAGCCTGAGAGAGTTGCTAAGCTGGAGAAAAGAAGGCTTCAAGGAGATCTTAGAGCTCCTCCCAGTACCTAAAGGGGCTCTAAGAGAGCTGGAGAGGGAATTTTGAAAAGGGCATGTGGTGATAGAACAAGGATGATTGTTTCAAACTGACTGACAGCAAGTTTAGGTCAGATATTAAGAAGAAGTTCTTCACTGTCGGGTGGCATGGGTTGCCCAGAGAAGCTGTGGATGCCCCATCCCGGGAAGTGTTCGAGGCCAGGTTTGATGGGGCTTTGAGCAACCTGGTCTTAGTGAAAGATGTCCCAGCTCTCGGCAGGCAGGTTGGAACGACATGATCTCTAAGGCCCCTTCTAACACAAACCATTCTGTGGTTCTATAATTCAACCTTCTGAACTGTCTTCTCCAAGGAGCTTGTAAAGAAAGAAGACGTGTCATAATCAAGTGCTGGTTGTGTGTGTCTGATGGACACCCTTGAGGCTTCACTTTCTTTTGATGTTGTTATGACAAAGTTTAGGGTGTGAGACCCGATGAAAAGAGCCCAGATGTTAAATATTGCTGCAGAACTACAGTCAGCGGTAGAAATGCTTAAAAAGAAGCAAGGGCAAAAGCTCTGCAGAAGTCAGTGATAACATCTGCCATCACACCTGACTTCTCAAGGTCTGCTTGCATCCTGTGCTACTGGGAATAACGCTGTGCATTCAATTATGCCAACTCCCAAATTGCTTCGGAGCAGTAAAGCAATGGCCTAATTTTGGCTTCACTGTGGTAGTGAAACTCCTGCCTCCTCCACCCCCCGCCTCCTCCTTCAAGATTTCATTACTGGTTTAGTGTAGGATATAAGTGACAGACCATTGCCTTTTATACCAAATGACTACAAAAGTATTTAGCTGCAGAGGATTAATTTTTTCACATTCATGGTCAGGGAATGTGAGACTGACTTACATTAAATTTCCCATGCCATTTGGCTTTCTGAGGCCTGTGCAGTGAAAATGAAAAAGTTTCCATGGCCTGGATGAATTTCTGATGAATAGATAAGGCTGTGTGCAGAGCAGAGATCTGTGACCCTCTGCAGCTTGCAGTCAGGCACTCCACAGCTTCTTTGACATCAAAGGTTGCAGACTGTTTTGAATGAATAGAGCCCTTGCAAATCGCGTCTGCTAATCACAGAAGAGCTGGGTAGCCGTCATCTTAAAAAACTAAGAGTTTGTGAATGGTGGCAGATTATTTAGGCCTTCTTTAAGGTATCTCATCAGCCTAAATTCTAGCTGAAAGTTAGCTTCTCTCTTACAAGCTTCTTTCCGTCCTCACATATCCAGTAGATGCACACAGATACAACACTGCATGAAAAGGGAAAAAAAGTAAAAACACCTTATAATCAAAATTATTGGGCTATGCAGTAAGAGTACTAGAGAAATATTCAAATTTCTCACACGAACCATAAAATTTTAAAATTACAACCACACCTCCAGAAATTTTTATTTTTGCAAGCAGCTTTAGAAGGCTAATATTTTCTGTAGGAAGAGTGGGAGGGTAGAAAACTGTCTTGTTTCATAGAAGTTTTCTTTTCCTCCTGTATAATCTGATTATTCTAAAACCTTGTTTGCCACAAACTTTCTTCTAGGTTTTTACAGGCCTATTTTTGGAAGGCTGTAATAGAGGTCTTTGTGATCCTGTAGCAAGAATAAAGGGAGTTTGAGCATTCTGGTGATCTGCCTGTGCTTCGTCTCTTCTGACCAGAGCATTTGGTATTTATACCACACATTCACCCCACGAGCACTGCAAAAAAATGTATTTGAAATTTTGAAAAAAAAAATTAAAAAAAAGAAAGAAGAGGAAGATAAAAATGATACCTTTTAGTAAGGGACTGTCATGAGGCTATTTCTTCAGTTCTCTCTGTCCTGATGATTTTATGATTTTATTCCTTGCCTATTGTCTGATGCTCTTTAAGGTTTCCTTCCAACACAAATGTATAAGTCTATGATTGCATGATTTTGTGCAGAATCACAAAAGAAAGAAAGAAAAGAAAGAAAAGAAAGAAAAGAAAGAAAGAAAGAAAGAAAGAAAGAAAGAAAGAAAGAAAGAAAGAAAGAAAGAAAGAAAGAAAGAAAGAAAGAAAGAAAGATTCCACAATATTCACTACAATCAGTTCCACTTATTCCAAACCTTTAAAAGAAAAATATAAAAAGGGAAGAAGTCAGGTCTTTTGCTAATGAATTTGCAGTCCATAAATTTTGCCCCTTTTTTGATTAGTTACTCCAAGGAATTTCCCTTTTTTCTTCTGATGCTGTTAAATAAACTGCTTTTTACCCCTGGTGCATCACCCATGCCAGTTTTCAGTTCTCCCATATTTTTATAAAGTTTTATGCCGAGCGACTCCGGCACCCCGTTGTACCTTATCCCAAGGAGAGAAAGGAGGCTGTCTGCGGGTGACGCCGGGGTTCTGCCAGGGCGGCAGCGAGGAGGGGCGGGCCGTGCCGGCTGTGCCGGGGCTGGTCGCTGGGTGTCACTGCAGGACCGGGGACGCGGCGGGCAGGGCTCGGAGTGCCGGGGGTCCCCCGGGTCCGCCTCCGCTGCCAGACGCCGCCGCAGCCGGGTCTGAGATGCCGGCGCTGCCTGCCACTAACGGGGAGGTGCAGCGTGTCTTTCTCTCTTGGAATTGATGAATTCCAGGACGTGGAAAATGCAACAAAAAGCAGCCTTGCTGTAGAAAGAGTCTTTGCCGTTACAAATTGTAAGCTACCGGTTTTTTTTAGGTCCTGAAGTCTTTTACAGATCTTGCTCAGGTAAAGTCAAAACTACAGATTATGGGATACTTGTGTGATTATTTACAATCGTGCTTAATACAGTCAGATAGAAGACTTGGGGCTTTGCTATTTTTAAAATTTAATTTGCTTCGTTTCCCAAAAGTAAAACAAGCTGATCTCAGGCTACTTATTATTTCATATTTTTATGTATATTCTCTGCCTTTCACTTCCCATGCCTTCACATACCTTTCTTCTCTATACATCCCATCATCAAAACTCATTTTTATTCATTGTTTATGGACATTTGCAGTATTTTTGTAAAAGACCTCTTCACTCTTTTCTACTTTTCTTCCTAACTCTTGGCTTTTCTTCCTCTATGTTTTGTTTCTACATACAACCTTTACACTTTGGTTTCTTTCAGTCATATTCTCTTTACTGTCATGTTCCTCTTTCACTCTGTTATGTTAAACATTTTACTCTGCCCACCTTTTCTGCAGAGTTCTTCCCACTACTATCGCCCTTTCTCTTCCTACCACTTTGCTTTTCCTTTCCTGTGATGTTCCTGTTATATGTTCCTTTTGAATGTCATATTTTCTCATTATTTTTTCCTTATCTGTTTTGTTCCTTTCTTTTTCTGTCCTGATCAGCTGAATTATCCCAACATTACTATGCATCTCTGAAAAAGCACACTTTTTGTCTCTTTAATTTTTTTCTTGTCAGTTCAGGGACTAGCAGTAAAGGACAAACAATGACAGACCACTTCCTGGCCAACATTTGTGCCACTGCAGTCAGATTGGACTTTGTCTGCAGAGTTGTGGTTTCTAGTAAAACAATGTCTTAAAATCCAGACTGTGAATTCCGTCCTCCTGACTTATTAGCTTGCTTCATAAGTCAATTCCATTTTTCTTTCAAAACTTTAATTATTCTTAATTGATAACTGTGGAGTCTATACAGGAACATACATCACATATGCACAAATGTCTTATTCACTTTGGGTGGTTGAAACTAAACAATCAGTAGGCATTAGAGTGAACATATGAAACACAGGTGATAAGCACAGAGACACCCAGTTATAAGTGAAAAAAATTCTTTAAAATGTTTCATACCACTCATCCAGAACTGATTGCTCAGTTCTGAGCCTCATTTAAGGCATGTAAAGTATCTTCAAAAGACCTAAGCTTTGAAGCATGAAATGTCAGACTCAAATGGAAATTAACTATGTGAGTAAATAAAACCTTGACTTTACAGACTCTTACATATACAATGAACTTTTCCCTTGCTAACATCTTTTTATGCCGGGAGGGCTAACTAGTTTTCTTTCAAGCTGATTAATCATTGTTATAAACACTAGTCTAAATTAATACAAATTACTTCCAACAACTACCCAGCATGGATTTTACAGTTTCTTATCACATCTGATAGAGAAAGTTCGAGCTTTAAATATTGCACATTATTTTGAACTGCAGCAAATCATTTGGCCAAATTTCCCTACAACCTATACTGTTTTCTATTTAGGCTATAATTGTTACAATACCACTAATATTTGCTTATTTACAACTTCACATAATACTTGGACAAAATAATATATATTTCTTTATATTAAATATTGTTCATATTTTATGACTGTAGGCTCTTTAATAAAATTTTAGTTTTAGGTATTTATTTTTTCTTTATTAATTGGGATTGCTGATTATCGTCTAGCATGAGGCATGGGTTTTGCCCACCCCCCAGACAACCGATCAGACAATGAAAGATAATGCATACAAATAATTCAGCTGTGCTCTTAGAGTGAATGAGTGAGTTGCAACACATAATGATAGAGCTCCATTCCCGTCCTGTTTGAAGACTTAATGGGTGCCATACCTCTTGATAAAAAGCATCGCAGCTATTCAGCTACTTGTTATTCATGTAAATGTTTTTATCTCAGAGGAGAAGTGTTTTTGGCATTGCCAGAGTGGGTCAGAAGAGCCTTTGTAATGGTGGAGATACTGGACCAGCCAGAAACTAGAATCAGCTGTATCAGGATACAAACTGCAGTAGGGAATAAAATGCCTTCTCAGGCCAAAATAGTGTTAATCTTCTGTCCTGAAACTCAAGGCTTTTTCTCAATCCAGCACTCTTTCCCTTGATGTTTGTTGCAGTAGCTCCTGATATTTTTACAAACCATTTAAATGTCAACTTTTATAAACCATTGAAATATTAACTTTTTGAATCCTGGTAACATCTTGTGTCACTATTCATGCAGCTGGAGCTGCCAGGTGGGTTGTTCTTGGAGTTCAGTGATACTGCTATGGCAGGCAGTCTACCATTGAGCCGTGTTTTTGGGCACTGTAGCAACAACCCAATATTAAGCAGTGCTGCATGGCAAATAGTACATGTGCTCAGAATGAAAAGTTACATTGAGGTTCCATATTTTGAAGTGTTTCTGATTAGTGCAGTGTTGTTGCCCAAAGAGTCCCAAAGGCAGAATCACCAGTGAAATAAATCTATCTTAATGAATATATTGCAGGTAGACCACCTGTAAATTTGGATTGCACTGGAAGCATAGTATTTGATGTACTAGATCATAAAATGCCATGAGATTGTGCAGGGGGTGGCTTATTTCCAATTGCTGCTCTCCCTCCCTGTTTGCTCAGCAGACTGCTAGCCACACGTAATTAAGGCAAATAAACTCTACTTTCTCTAGAGTGGTTTTGAGCATGTTTGTTGTTGTTAAAGCAATATGGTGTGGTTTGATAGGACTCAACAGAGAAACCAGGTCAGGCATGGCAAGACATAAGTTGACCCTTAGCTCAGGACACATTGCTGTTCAACTACAAGGTAAATTCAGAAAAGAGGTTAAAAGAATATGCCAATACCACCCTAGCTGAAAATCATCCCCTTTTCCAATTTTTTCTACTCTTTTCCTTACTTTCTTTCTCCTTCCTCCTTCCTCTCTCACTCTTGCTCCAGGTCCCCACGCCAGCCTGCAGCTGGTAATTGTTTACGGGGCACATTGCTGTGTTAATACATTGTTAAGGCTGTCTCAGCTGCTGGGTCTCTGCGAGGTCAGTGTCAGGACTGTTTTACTGTGAACCCTTGATATGCAGGGTAAAGCTGGGGACAGGTAGAGCTTCCCCCCTCTCACACCGCAGGGAGCTGAGCTGCTGCAGGCACCCCCTCCCACAGCGCTGCACTGCTGGCAGTGTGGGCAATAAAAAATAATATGTTCCTGATCAAATGTAATTACGACTTACAGAAGTGTGTATATTAATGGACTAGACATCACATCGCAGACATTGCTTGGTATCTCTTAATTCAGCTTGGTAAAGCGGCAGGTGTTAAAGAGCTGTTGAATGCTGTTGTCTGTGCAATACAGGCAAGTAGCAAAAACAATTCTGAGGCTCATAAAGTGAAAATAGTAGCAGATGATTAAAAATACAAAATGTTAGTAGTGTTGAACTTCTGACACTGGTGTCTGAGTCTGCTGGGCTTCTAGCACAGCAGAGAGTATTACATGTAAGATAGCATCTGGATTTGAAAAGGCAGAATTGTGATGTCACTTCTCAGTTTAAGAAAATGTTGTGTATTTTCTGATAGAATTTTTTTGAAAAAAATATGTATTACACCGACAATGAAAAAGAGAGAAAGAAAAGTAAGATCAAGTTTAGAGATCAAATACAAAAGGAAAAATTCATTTTGTATTACTTTGTATTTGTAGTATTTCTAGCACAGAGGAGGAAGAAAAGGTTATCTAAAACACGGAATTCCTTCCTTCCTTCCTTCCTTCCTTCCTTCCTTCCTTCCTTCCTTCCTTCCTTCCTTCCTTCCTTCCTTCCTTCCTTCCTTCCTTCCTTCCTTCCTTCCTTCCTTCCTTCCTTCCTTCCTTCCTTCCTTCCTTCCTTCCTTCCTTCCTTTCT